>SNQJ01S0036935.1:54301-67565 GCA_010110895.2 Picea sitchensis
AATCCAGTCCAGATTTGAGTGTCAAATCGGCTTGGGAGCTGAACCATAAGTGGGTGGGAGACCGACCACTCTCATAAATGCGTCATTTCTCAGGTGCACGGATTTTTGCGATAACAGTCGTGCATTGTGCGCATGTGCACGATTTCTGCGTCCCTGTTCCACGCATGTGCGCGCACGCCCAGTGTTTTCATAACGCCCTTCAATTTTTCACTACTTTGTATAGTTTTTTTACCCTTTATGAATGTTTTGGCGTTAATTCAGGTCCATGGATTACTTCATCACTGTTTGACGATGCTGAGTTATTGTTACCATGTGCGGACGAAATTTCAGTGATAACAATCATCTATGTCATATTATTTCCTCTCATGAACACATTTCGAGTCCGAATCATATACTCTGATAGTGCAGGAGTACAATCTATTCTTTAGTGTTCCACACGGAAACTAATAATGGCTCAGGGATAAACATTCAAGTTTTGAAGCTGGCAAGTCAACCTAACTCACTTGAAGATAATATTACAACTTGTCATCCCAGGATTGGTCGTCAACCCACTCAATGATGCTTCTGCGACTCTTTATCTACCTATCTCTCGGGATAACAAATTTCTCGAGAAAAATAATATTCCTTCAATACAATATCCGTCGAGGTCCTATAATTTCTAAGGTCTTTTTAACTCTGAATTGTAAACTTTGATGATGAAAATTAAAGTATTAATAAAACTCTAGGGTTGGCATGCAGAGCCAGGTTAAAAAGTGAATATTCTTTCGATACCACCTCCATCTAGGTACTAACATCTCCGGGGTATGTTGGAATCTGAATCATCAAGTCCAATAATGTACCTTGAAACCCTTTCAAGTCTCCATGGTTGGCACACAAACCTATGTTAAAATGGAAATATACTTTCGATACCCTCCCATCAGAGTGTAGCTTAACCTGAGTATTGATTACCTCCAACGAGATGACTTCAACCAGCCCCACCTATCACCACGACTATGCTCCTACTATGTTGTCACATAAGCGTAGGTAGGATAAGGAATATTCTTTGATCCCTTTGTTTTGGAGTGAAAATAACCCATGAACTTTCCCAGCCCGATGGAAGAGACTCTGATAGTCATTTTTCTAAATTTAAGCCACTGCTTCGACCCCGATATGTGGATTTGGATGATCTCCCCTCTTAAATCACATTAATGGTGGAGATCATGCTTGGAGTTTGAAGCAGTTGTTATGAGAAATTTCACCCTGCAGACAAGTTGAGCTCCCCCTGAACTGAGTTCTCTTCAGTTCAGGATAGAAGAGAATGAGTGTAAACTAACGTCCTTCTTTCCTAACTATTCTATATTTTTATGCATGAAGTTTGAGGAGAAAGAGAAAGAAACATAGAGATCTAACCTTMTTCTCCTAGGTTGTCATTGTTGCTCCGGTGTTAGAACTAATCCAAGTCCTGGTAAAAACAAACTCTTGCAATCTTCCTGTAAAAAGTAAAACAACCCTTCTCTTCTACTATGTAACGTTAGATAAAAACCAATMTATCTAAGTTAAACTTGAACAAACTTTCATGCATTAAATTGAATAAGAAAAGAATGAGGAAATAGGCCAAGTTATATTCATAATGAGAAAYAATGGAAACAACTTACAACCATGTCGATGTCATGCAAGCTATCCTCCAAGCTTCTCCTTTCCAACTCCCTTTGTGCACCACCTGGTGATAATGAGAATGCTTCTCCAACTCTCTCTTGAATGTCACAAGAACACAGGTTTTATACTCTTAGAACTCCATCCCCTAAGATCTCACATAAGGATTTTAAATAATTTTCCATTTGATAACTAACTCAACAATCCAAGGAAAAGATCACTCACTAGATCCACTAAATTGGGATCTCCAAGATTTTTAGGGAGAAAATCTCTCTCAAGGATTTTAGGGAGAAAATGTCTCTCAAGGATTTTAAGGAGGAAATATCTCTCAAGATCCATCAAATTAGGATATTGGTTTGAGAAAATATCTCAACCATCCATGGGATTCTCAACTTCACCTTGAGATTAGGAAACTAAATGTGAGGTGGATTCTCACACTAAATTAATTTCATTTTTTTGAATAATAATGAATAATACATGTGAAAATAGTATTTTGACCTTCATATGATATATTTCTCCTCCACAATGACTAGGGATTGTGACAAATGTTCTTTCATGGTGTTAATTTTTTGTGACACTTATTAAAGTGCATGCGACACTTAGTAAGGTGCATACGACACTTGTCAAAGTGCATGTGACACTTAATAAAGTGCATATGACACTTTACGACACTTGTGAAACTTATGTGTAAACAGGTGTGATACTTTGGTGTGTAACAAATGCCCCCTAAAGTGTGAGGTCATAAGAGAAACTTATGGCGAAAACACTTTACAAATTCTTAAATGCAAGGGTGTTGGAGTAGGAGAGCTGGATGGAAGCTGCAAACAAACACCAAAAAACATATATATGAATCATCATGAGGTAGGCATACCCATTCTTGGTACAAAATGGTATTAAATTATGGCCATCRACCAATACACTACAGATCAATGATAACACTGACTAAGGATATGGCCACCGAGCATWCAATGTGGATCCATACCTCCATGAATGAATCAGTTCGTAACCACAAAAAAATAAATAGTGGAGCTACGATGAAACAACATAGCCACAGACAATGGATCTATGTGATAGTATATACAGTAGTGTCAAACAATATCCAAGGCAACCTGGGAAAAGTAAATAACAAAATGAGTACCTAACCCAGGGTCTTCATCTTGATCTCGAAATGGTATGATTCTAGCCATGTGAATAGATGTCTTGATGCAGAACATGGTAGAAACCACTTGATTACCGATCATTAATGTAGACCGTTAACAAGTACGAGGGAAATCATCAGTGATGTCAATGACTCCCAAGGTACCCTAGTACAATACAATGGGTGTGAATAAATGAGATGAAGTTGAACACTTGGTGGAATCTTTCGATCATAGCTCAATGATATAAAYCCATTGTCAAAAATGASGAAACCGACCATTGAGKCATGTAGGMKCCAAGGTACTAATTGGTTTCTAWGTCTAATTCCTTGATAATGTGTTGAMGTCGATAGGAATAGACTCGTCGAAGGAGGGCCATGATGTATCCCACATCAACAACAAAAAACAAATGTAGGATAATGATGAATAGCGATGGATCAAATGGGGATAGAATAACATGGGTATGAATACTGTAGAGTGGTTGTAAGGTTGATACTTCCCTTGAACATTGCGCGGCATGGAAATTGACTTGGAAACATTTGACTCGACGAGGCAAGGATCCAAACATAGTGTGATGACAACTAAAGGTTATCTTTGAAGGATTCAAAAGAGTATGTCAACACTTGGAATTCAAATGAATCAAAGACAAATGGATTACCCAACTGTACAACATAATGTAGACATGTGCCATGTTCAAGGATGACAAAGAACTACCATAATGTTTCAAAAACTTGACCCACTTCCCAAATTCCCCCCCCCCACCATGATTGGCGAGTACCTCTTTCTTGTTTAATGAGATCGAGGAGGATAGCAAATGCTCGATATAAGCCATATTTGTTGAGCCTCTCTTCCCATGTTTAATGAACCAAAAGAAGTAAGGGTTCGATTCCATATGGGTACTTTAATGTAAAGTTTTACGAGTCTAGAGAAGGTAAACTCGATGGCCTTTTCATAGTTAGAGAATCTGAAAATATGTTAAAGAAGAATCCAGATGGAATTTTTCATAAGTTTAGTCTCCTAGGCCCGGAAAAGTATAAAATAATACTAAGGAGAACTCTCCTAACCAAGATGGTCAAGGTGTTCCTTTTTCGCAAATAGTATGATGACACTGAAAAAGAGATAAATTGTCGCTCAACAGACGTGATTTCTAATTCACTTTAATGAGTGTGAAAGGAAGCAAGCACACTCGACAATCTTTTCATGTTTAGGGAGTCTGAAAAGAGCTTAAAGGAAACTCCAAAGAGGTTTTTTTTCGTATATCTTTTACAATTTCGAAAAATAGATAAAAGTATACTTGGTAACCTATTCTCATGTATTAATGAGCACAAGAAAGAACAAAGACTGATCTTGATAACCTATTCTCATGCATTTATGAGCACAAGAAAGAAAAAATACTAAGCTCATTATTAGAAAATACTACTATGTTACAATGGGAACGACCCCCAAGAGAGGATCTCTACTAGAAACATGTCTCTCTAGAGGTATTTTACCCCCATCTTGCATGGTAGAATCTAGTGGCTCTACTCACAAGGTATTCACTTAGTGAACCTATGACATAACACTTGCGTTCATGGGATATTAAAGAATACCCCTAATTTCACTAGATATTGATAAATAACTCCCAAAATCCTTTTGTTGAACTCCCTCCCAATACATCTTTCCAATAAAATAAACCCATATTTTTACTAGATACCCATTTTTATACCCCCAATACCGATAAACCCCCTAAGACCCCACACCCCCACCAATACCTACAATATATTGACATTATTTTTCACAATTTAAAAACCCCCTTTATGAATGAACGTGATAAGATATTGGTCAACAAGGTGAGGTCCTCATGGCTCCGCTCTAGCATGATGTCCAGAGGCAGAATACATGTCCCCCCAAGCATCGTTTTCTCCGTCGACTCTTTTTGCCGCAAATATCGTCAAATGTTGTGGGCCATTTTTGTCACAAATATGACCCACATGAACTTGTTGTTGGCCACATCAGATTTGTAGGTCTCACCCATCCTAACATACATGTGGTTGATTTTGAGGAAGACAGGCTCAAAAGAGTTTTTTTCTATGAAGAAGTTTTACAAAAACTACCTAGTGATGATGCCAAACAAGAACTGGAGTTTGAGCAAGAGAAAATGAAGAGGTTTACACTGAATTAGTTTCAAAGGAAGGAAAAATTGAACAACAAAGAACAAGAAAAAATCAGGAAGGCAAAAAATTTAGAGCAAAAGAGTCTGCAATCTGAGGAAGAGTACCAGAAAATTCTATCTGAGGAGGAAATAATAAAAAGGGAAAATGATATCAAAATAGAGTAGGATACTCTCCAAAAGAAGAAATATGAATAATAGGCTAAGAGACTGGATAATGAGGCAAAATCTAAGAGACTAGCTGATGAGGCATAAGCTAAAAGGATGGTCGATGAGGCAGAGGCCAAACGATTAGCTGAAGAGGTCGAGGCTAAAAGGAAAGCAAAAGATAAATTCAAACAACAAAAATCACAAGAATTGAAAAAGGCCCCATGCAGTCCATCAACGCCCAATATAGGAATTGTGAACATTTCACCCTAGGAATACACTCCCCCCAATGCCATCCCAGGTGATTCTACCGTCTCTTCGCATGTTCTAAATTTTGAAGGAACTATAGTGGCCATCATAGATTATTATTATGATTACAGAAAAAAAAAGCATTGAGAAGAGATCAAACAATAGAAAATGGGGGAATCCACCAAGTCCATATAATCTACAGGCAGAGGAGAATGTTTTTCAAGAAGCTTCTTCCCTCCATGCATTCACAGGATTAAATTCCTCATCTATTCATGAAGTGACCAATGACTTAGGCACAGTCAGAACCATAATTACAGAGTTGGAGAAAGAATTGAAGACTGTGAAGAAAAATCTCTCTTTAGAATTCAAAGAATCCATAAGGGGGGTTGCAACCCTCAACACATAAAATTTGAATAAAGCGTTGCAAATGAAAAAAGATGAGATGAATGAAGAGTTTGAGAGAAGGGCACAGACCCAACTTGACACCCATTCCAGAGAATTAGAATGTATGAAACTGAAATTTGGTGATGAGATATAACAATTGAAAGGGGAACACACTAGAGAAGCTACCAAGATGTAGGTAGAAATAACTCAATCTAAGGGGCTCATGGAAAAAAAAAATTCCATATCCTAGGGTTAGTACAAGAAAAACAAAAAACTTGAAAAATATCTAGAAGAGAGAAAGACATCAATTCTCATTATATAAATTGTTAAATCCAAGGAATTGGAGTTGAATGAGAAGCTAAAACTCAAGCATAAAGAATTCTTGTGTGTGCTCAGTGATATGCAGGATGACCGAGGTTATCAGTTAAGGTTGAAGGATAGAATAAATGAAATTCAAGGATAATATCAAGAGGAAAATTATTCCTTTGATCAAATTCTCAAATGGAAAGAATTGTATGAAGAACCCCTATCTACACTGCCATTGTATACTAGGAAGGAAAAAGCTAGGCATCATGTTTTCTTTGAAAATTGGAAACCTTTCTTGAAATATATTTAGAGTGTCCAAGAAGCATAAAATAACATCTACAATAAGTTGTGGAGTAGCTCATATTATCTCAATGAAGAATTTGAAATGTAGTTGATGCCACCCATGGATGAGGCAACACCCGTCATAGTAAGACTAGATGAAGTGGAGGAATGTGGGGGAATTAACAAAGTAAACATTGAAAAATTAACTCAAGTGAAAAAATAATTCCTAGAAGAACACATGTTGAATCCTGCCAGGCTCATCAACATGACCCAACACTTTGTGAAACGCACCGCACAAGAATTTAATCAATAAGTGTCCACTAACATTTATGATGGGGAACTAGTCATTGAAGAAATGTAGTCAGGAAAGCTAGAGAACATAATGAAGGATTATTCCCTCTGGGAATAATATCAAGACCATATGCAGGGGAAGAGAAACTCATGATGATAAAATTTTGTAACTCCTTTAGATGTCTCATTCCTTCTTCGTTGTTATTTTGTTTTCAATTAGGAATATGAAGAGTCATTTTTGAAAAATTCCCTGGGCCCATGATTGAAACATGAGAATGTAAACAAACACTCCAAAATTATAAAAGAGGAGTAATTCCCATGAAAAAAGGCTTTTGGTTTTTGGATTGTAGCTAAATAGTAATATTATTGTATGTTTAATTTGAACTAGAGACATTTTCGAAGATCTTGGTGTGAATATGTATGAATGAGATTTTTCTACTTATGCATGTTTATTTTTGTGACGTGTTAATGTTAGTTGTATGGACTACTTCTTCACTAATTTTGATATTTTTACAGTTGCCATGAATTTCAAATATAAGTGCAACGACCATATGATGAGTTGGTGAATCAATTAGTTGTTTCTAACTTATTATGTGGTTAAGTATTCATGTTTCTTTCCCTTATGAATTATTTATTTGCAAGTGGCACAAACATTTAACTACACTTATCTTTTAGTTTTCTCCTCATTAGGATATATTAGAATAGAGTAGAAGTTCATATTATTACTGTAGTTACTAATTTTAGTTTAGAATTAGTTCATTATATTTTTAATTCACCTGAGAACCTTCAGTTCTCATATTCATATTTAGATAGTAAATTAGCTAGATTGGTAACCAGGCCAAAATATGGTTGGAAACACCAATCCAGACAAGAGTGGGTATAATTGATACCTTCCATTATGTGTTCTCCCTTACCTCCTTGAATGGTTCATTATGTCCCATCTACAAAAATTAAGTTAGAAGGAAGGCCATAGAATTGAATGGATACAAAGAAAAGAACAGACCCTCCCCATTCTATTCCACAATTAAGCACTTCCTTGTCCAATGATTCCCATCAATTTCTCTTTGAGCACACTTCCCTTCCCACATCATACACTATGAACACCTCGGCTCAGGCCAATACTCAACATGCTTCAACTCATCTCAAATCCATGTTATCTTCCCCACAACCTCGCATATTAACCCTTCAACAGGTTGATGCCATTCTTAGGCAGTCCCAAGAGCGAGTAAATCATTCCCTAACTAAACAATTAAGGAAACATATAGGACAAATACCCATTGAATATTTTGTACCTGGTACCTCAAGTTCAGGAGAATCCTTGAAACCAATATCCACTCTTTATCGACCCTTTTGAATATCAAGAAAATATTTCTATCGGAACCCCTGAATATCACATACCCCAAGATACATCGGATCTTGCAGAGACTTTCAATTTTGAACGTAAACATTACTTATTGGCTGGTGGTAGACCTCCCTCTCCTCATGAATCCCCACCTTATGCACCAAGAAATGAGTCGGAAGAAGACTCTGAGGAAGAAGAAGAACACAAATGTGAACCTGAAAACAACCCACTTCAGATAATATTGTATCAACCTCCAACTATGGTCGGGGCTAATGAAAATCAAAATCCCCCTCCCTATCAACCTTGGTTGTTTCCTAATGCAGTCTCCATACCTAAGATTGTGCATGACATTCCTATACATTTGGAGAATTGTTTTACCAAAATTTGACCTGGACAGAAAAGATTCGGTTGAAGACCATGTTAAGAAATTATTACTTTCTGTAAGACTCCAAATAATTCAGAACGAAGATATTGTTTGTTAGTCCCCCCCCCCTTACATTTAATAATATATCCTCAACATCGTTATTCTCTTTAGATGAATCCTCCATTACTAACTAGAGAACGTTCGAAACTATCTTTCTTAGGAAATTTGGAGAAAATAAGACACCGACAACTCTAGTCCTAGAATTATCAAGAGTAAAAATGGATTCTAAGGAATTGGTAAATGATTGCAATCAATGCTTCCTTACTCTATTGAGATGCATCCTACGAGCTTCTAAACCCGTTGAAGACATTTCCATTGAATTATATACCTCTGTTTTACCTATGTCCATGGCGTTGTTAAGAATTTTAAGAAAGACACCCTTGAGGAAGCCTTCTAGGAAGCCCTTAAAGTTGAAAAGAACATGATGAGTTTAAAAGGAAATCTCAGTGTATAATCATCCAAAGATAAGGGAAAAAACAAAGAAACTATATCCAAACCCTCATAAGAGAAGAAGAATTTTGATTCCATGGATATGGAAGCTCTCCAAAGGATTGTTAAGAAACTCTGCAATGAGTTGATAGATTTGAAGAAGAGTGGTGGAGAAGGATATTATATCCAAAATAATTTTTTTAGATTCCCTCCCAAGAAAGATAAAAATACTCCCCCAACCAATTAAACCAACCCTTCTCAGCTAGATGGTATTAAAATGGAAGATATTATTCAAGCCTTACAAACTTGGGCAATAGAAAATATGATTGAGGTCAAGGATGAAGGAGAGGAAAACTGGGAACAACAAGAACAACCTTAGGAGTCTCGAGAAATTGAAGAACAATAATTGAATTCATTCTTGGATATCACTTATAGTGGAGAGGAAGAAGAGATTGAGGAAGTACACTTGTCCCAAAATGTTGTAAATACTAGAAGTGCAAGCAAGAAGACCTCACTTGACACCCCAAACACTTCCAATACTCCTACAACTACCACTTTTAGTACCAAACAAGCCTCTTCTCCAACCAACACCACTGCATCCAATATTCCTAAAACAACACCCTCCAACCACAAATAAATCGATCAAACACCTAAGAGAAATGTTTCATCCACGTCCCCAACAAGATTGGAATATGATTTCCTGGAATATTTGAAGAAAACTAAAGCCAATATTTCCATGTTTGAGCTTATGAAAATCCCACAAATTCAAGAAAATTTCATTAAAACTCTGCAAGGAAAGGCTTCCACTGGAACTAAAGAAATTAATGCAAGGATGAAGAAAGGAACAACCAAATCAAGTCCATCTAGAAACTATACTTCATCTAAAATTCAGGTAGCTACAAACATATCCTTAACTAGACAGAGGTCAAGATATACTACCACACCTTTCCTAATTACCTTTGAAATATTTAATATGAATGTTCATAACTGCATGGTAGACTCGGGGCCCTCTTCTAATGTCATTGTTCTCAAAGTTTTTGAAAATATTAATGTCAAACCTGAGGCATCTGATATTCAGATTATTCAGTTAGATAGATCTCGAGTCAAATTAATTGGGGAACTAAAGATTGTTTGAATGAGAACGTCTACAAATCCTAATATTCATTAGACTATTGAAATTATTGTGGTGGACATACAAGATAACTATTTCATGATTTTAGGTAGAGATTGGTATGCTATGCTAAATGAATATTTTGCTATTGACTGGTCACATTTATGGCTTCCTTCCAATGGAAAACTTAATCAGATAAGAATTGATAGAGGGATATATATGAAGCATGTGGTGACTAATTTGAACGACCCAAATGAACTTGTGATGTTTAACAATTCAATTTTGGGAAATTATTCATATGATACATTTTTGGAGAATTACACATATGAAACATCTTCTTTTGTGCAATCTAACACACAATCTAAAATCCTTCATTGCACTCAGATTGTTGAGCCAAATTGTAATATAGTATATTAGAGTAACATTAATTCTAGTGTACAATCTAACATAATTCCCAAGGATATATTAGAGATGCTTACTACTCTACCAACCCCAATAATATAAAAAAAATCGAAAACTTGAAATCATCTATTGAACCGAAAAAAAGGGATCCTAATATGTGGACATTATTCTTCGATGGATCCAAAACTTTAGAAGGTACAGGTGCTAGATGCATACTCAAAGATCCAAAAGGAATAAAACATTAATTGCTTGTAGACTATAATTCCAATGCACCGACAATATTGTCAAATATGAAGATTTAATACAAGGACTAAAAAATGCAGTAGACTTGAAAGCAAAGAAAATTAAGGTGTTTGGTGATTCTGAAATTGTCGTAAGACAGGTAAGAAACACCATTGATTTTCTTTCAATTCATCTCAAACATTATTAGTTAGAGGTATGGGAACTAATCAAGTATTTTGATGCATTTAATATCAGTCATGTTACTCGTTCACTAAAGTGTGATGTAGACTTGCTTGCTAATGTTGCATCTAGATTAATATCGTCAGAAGAATTAATGCTTGGTGCTTTTTCTATTGAAATTTTGTACAAACCATCAATTCCTGACAACATAACTAGTTGGAGAGTCTTTGATGATGACCACCATATTAATATATTCTTACACCTTAAGGATACATTCAAAGACTCTGTTATAGATGAGGGTCAACATGATCAAATGTCAAACTCTGATGCTATTGATCATGCTCAACAAAGAAATCAATCTAGTTCAGCCAACAACATCCCCAAGAATGTAGTGAGGCTGGAGAAACTTAATGATCTCCAAGATAAGTTCAAGAAGGAAATAGATTGCAAAACCAAAATCTCATCAATGCAGTTTGAAGTGGTAAATCTGGGAACAAGTACCACACCCCAAAATATTAATTTGGGAAAGAACTGCTCTCCTCAGGAAAAACAATCTTACATCAAATTATTCAAGGAATACAAAGATATCTTTACCCGGACTTATGAATACCTCAATACATATGACACAAAAATCATACAACACGTCATTCCAATGAATCCTCAAACAAAACCTTTTCAACAAAATTTGAGGAAAATGCATCCCAATCTTGAGCCACAAGTTAAAGAGGAGTTGAACAAGTTTTTATCTTCTAAGATTATATTCCCTGTTAGACATACTCAGTGGATTTATTACCTTGTACCAGTAAGGAAAAATAATGGAGATATAAGGCTTTGCATTTATTTCAAGAACTTGAATAGAGCCTCTGAGAAACACAACTATCCAGTGCCCCCTATGGAGCAGATCTTGAAATGTGTATCTGATTCAGAAATGCTCTCACTTTTGGATGGATTTTCTGGATATAACCAAGTCTCAGTTGCTCACGATGATCAATTCAAAACTTCATTTCGTACTAAATGGGGAACTTATGCATATAGGAAGATGTTATTTTGTCTTATTAATGTTGGGGAAACTTTCCAAAGAGCAATGGGTATCACTTTTAGAGGCTTGATTCAAGACTGTGTTGTGGTGTACCTAGATGAAGTTACTATATTCTCCATGAATAAGAAATACCATATATCGCATTTGAGAAGAGTATTCAATAGTTGTAGGAGGTATGGTATTTCCCTCAATCCCCCAAAAATTGTTTTTGTAGTTTATGAAGGCATAATTTTAGGATTCAAAGTTTCAAAGCATGGTATGAAAATCGAACCTGAAAGGACTAAAACTATTTCCAAAATTCTTCCTCCCCATAACAAAAATGCTATGCAGTCCTTCCTGGGGAGGATAAATTTTGTGAGAATATTTTTCCCTAGATTTTTTTAAACAACGAAACCCCTTAAAGACATGATTAAAAAAAATGTAGAATTAAAATGGGGACCTATGGAAAATGAGTCTTTTGATAAAATCAAATCAGAAATAGCATAAGATCCTTCACTATTAAGTCCATATTTTAGTCGAGCATTCATTCTCTACACTTATTCTTCAAACATTTCATTTGTTTTTGTTCTAACTCAGAGGAACCAAGGAGGAGATGATTTTCCCGTTGCATTTACGAGTTTAGGTTTGCAAGGATCATAATTGAATTATCCAAAAGTGGGCAGACAATACTATGCTTTATTCAAAGTTGTAAAACACTTAAGACCTTACTTGATCAAATCAAAGATCAAGGTAATTGTCCTTTAACCCGATGTAAGAAATATCTTGGTACAAAAGGATTTGTGAGAAAAAAGAGCTATCTGGATAACACACTTACAAGAATATGACTTGGAGATCAGACTTGCCAAAATTTTCAAAGGGCAAGGGTTATGTAAACTGTCTGTTGAATCAACAAGTGATGAAGTACAAGAAGATGCATTGTATCAAGACCAATAAATTTTTGAAAGATAGTTTTTTTACATTCCTGTTAATTCCGACCAATGGTGCTATGAAATGAAATATTCTTTAACCCATGGGTCAGCCCCACATTATCTAGAACCAAATAAAAAGAGATCCCAAAAGCTAAAGTCAACTCAATATAAACTCATTCAAGGGATATTATGTAGAAATAATTATGATAGTGTTTTCTTAATATGCCTTGAGAAAGGAGATGCAAAAAAGGTTTTATTTGAGATTCATGATGGAACAACTAGTGGACATTTCAAAGGTGACACTACTGCTCACAATATCCTCAGAGTAGGCTATTACTGGCCTACTTTGTTCGAATATTCTCATGCATATGCAAGGAAATGTTAGGAATGTAAAAAGTCATCTGAGATAGAAAATAAAGTTGCATTTTCCCTACAACCTATAATTATAGAACACCCTTTTCAACAATGGGGTCTAGACGTGATTGGGGAAATTAATCCCAACTCTTCTCAGCTACACAAATATATCTTGACAACTACTTGTGTTAGAAAAATAGGATCTTGGAGCAATAAAATAAAATAAAATGTGGAAATAAAACACAAAATATACACAATACAATAGAGACACAGATAT
>SNQJ01S0036936.1:0-34745 GCA_010110895.2 Picea sitchensis
AATCTTTGTTGCACATATCATATCTCAAGCACAACACAAATTGTATCGTGCGCACACCAGTCTATGTAGAGGAGAAAGAACATGTAATGTCACATCGGCACATCTGACCATACATGGTTTATAAATGTATCTTGCACACATATGCTTTATTCCAAAAACAAAAACAACGGATATTGTAACTTCACATGTAATCCTCCAACAATTTTGCATGCAACTATTTTCTTTCATGGCAGGACTGAAGCACCAACAAAATCTCACAGAATAAAAGATATCGGCCTCGACAGACATGGCAAATAATAAAATTGCATGTTGACTCGTGGGTGTAGGGGATGAACACCGTAAAGCGCTCCAAAAAAACAATAATAATCCGAAGAAAAAACAATCTCCAACCACCGCCGCTGCACCCCAGCCCTGCAAGGCCGAATCAAACAAAAGAAAACAGCAAGGACCAAAGCAACGAGAAAGCACGAACAGGTTGAACTGCACCCCCAGGGCCCCAAAGTGCAAACCCCAGCCAAACAAACGAATCAACAACCCATGAACCAATGAACCAGCAAGAACCACTGAGCCAGTGAACAACATATATATATCCAATGATTATGAAACTGCAGCCCAAGCACAGAAGGAACCGGAAATATACAAGGAACATGCGACTACAAATAAGCAAATATTCTTACTTGCAAACTGCAAACACTGAACAACAAACAAGGAATACAAAATGAAACTATGGCATGGAAACTTACTCTGAAACGATGAAATGCAGAAGCGTAGGTCGAATCGCGAGCAAAACAATAACAAGTAGCAACCGACAAACCAGCGGAGAAGAAGCACTCACCGAACCAGTAAATAATGTGTGTAGCTTCAACGATTATGAGGATGAAACATACAATGGGAGCAATTGACAAACCAACGAAGAAGAAGCACTCACCGAACCAGTAAATAATGTATGTAGCTTCAATGGCAGAACAAAGGTGAAACATACAATGTTTGTCGAACTCGCGATGGACAAACAAGACTGCAAATTCACTGTAACTGTATAGAAAATTTCGAGGAAAAATGTACTGCGAGAAGCGTATTTACATAAACATTTAAGATTGTCAGGTTGTCTAAGGACCTCGCGGTATGCAAATATTTAAGTTGTCAGGGGTGTTGGAGGACGTCGCGTCATGTAAACATTTACACTGTCAAGCCTATTAATGCATCCTAGAATAAGTGTGAATACATTTCAACAAATATACATCCACCAAAGACGTTATAAAGTTTGGAATTCTCAATCACTACAAAGCTTGGATATCAAAACATTTCAATATGCTTAGTACATATGAAAACTTGTGGATATATTCGCCTAGCAGAAAATGCTAATACAAACATTTGAACTAATGCTAGCATTAATCGACCTTCAAGCAATATAGAGGAAAAATATATGATTAAAAAATATTGTCTACGGTTTCCATATAGTACATTGGGAATAGCGAAGGCAGCAATAAGACCTCCAATCTCTTATCCAATCAGATCAGTACATATATGTAACTTTTTATTATATAAAAATATATGCTTTTAATCCATAGCTCCAACAATAGGTATTGTGCGCCCGCAGGGGTGTAGACCGATTGGCAAGTGCCGTGTAAATGGAAGGAACTATGTAAAATGAGGTCTCAAGGTCGATTCTCACCCCAATTTACTCGGAGGGCGTGCTTGCGGGCTGTGCGTTTCTCCCCAGGTCGCTTCTCACCCCGATTTACCTGTGAGGGCGGCTTGGTACCGTATGCTTCTCCCCGTGTTTTATAAGGCGTACCCTACAGATTCGGACCCTCGCGGTCACGCTGAGTACGATAATCGCCAAGAGCTACCGATTCCCCTAGTATAAAACAATAGGCATTGTGCAAATATTTCGGTCAAAGGACAAACTAATTGTAACACCCTGTTTCCCCGTGATTGTAAATATAACTGAACCAGCCAAGGACTATGGCAAAACTCATAAGTATGAATATGTGATGTAAATGATAGATTGAATATTATTGGATTTATTGCTTAACCGGGCTGAGAGGGGATGCGCGGAAAGAGACTCACGATGGTGGTGGAGGGCACCTTGAAAAGGGCGCTAACTTCCACCTCAAGAATGGAATAATCGTGATTTGACCCACCGCCCGAGGGACCAAAAGCGCCGCTAGCCCCCGAATAAATGCCTTGCGTGGCCGGTAGGTTGATGGCTTGATGAGGGATGGGAGGTGAACCGCTCATCCATAAATCCATCATGACTGACCAGCGCAAAAGGTAATCGCACCACACGCAACCTCGGGCGAGAGGATAAGGTGTATGGCTGAAACGATTGACGCGCAACGGATGCGAGGGGAATTCTGACAGTTCTATGCGAGTGAGTGATCGCAGGGAGGAGGATTGCAACCTTCACTCCCGGACACCGAAGACAGGAAGACGCAAGTCTCATGAAATCGTGGTCTCAGCTCGGGCGCGGCTAGTGGTAAATCCATTTGGAGTCGCCACGCCTACGGTTGCGTGGAAACGGTAACTTTCCTGTAGCCCCTTCCACATCAAAACTATTCCATAAGTGTTTTACTTATATTGCATTCGAATTTATATGCTGTCACATGTATTCATGGATTTTGGAATTGTAAATGTTTCCTTCGCAGGAATTGTCCGGTGTACAACAATTGTTAACACGGAGTAAATGTTAAATTATGTGAATTTGTGGAATTCAGAAGAACCACAAAGATATGAGTACCCCGCCAGAAGTGTTTGATACGCGATAGATCGACATATGCTTATTATAAAGGATAACATGCATGAATTTCGTCAATAAAATGGAGTTAACCATGCCCAGCTGCCCTCGGGAAGTTGTCTCCCTTTATCCGCCTGTGAATGTTCCCAGAAATCTCTACGAGACTTCCTACTTGAAAGGTTCACTAAGAACCTTAACAAGAACTCAACGCATTACCTTATTAACCCTCGCAGACGAGGAGGAACGATTCTCTTAAGGTTCCGTGAGTATTGTTGTGAGGAGGACCTGGCCGACGGGATGAGATCCCGCCGAAGAACCATAGTCAATCACTACCATTAGATTTACGAAAGTAACGCAAGCTTTACGCATGGCCCCTCTCTCATCGTGAGCAATGAGAAATTGGGATCGTGAAATCCCAAGACCCAAAAGAACAAACCTAGACCATTAGATCTCTTGCTCACATCTCACCACGGATCTGGAGGAGCATGGAGTATAGCCTCGGCGGGGAGATGGCGGAAGCGATTCGAACCGCCGATCTTAGACCCTAGTCCCGGATAACCGATCTCGAAGATGCACCGAGTTAAACCCCAGCTGCAGGAAAGAAATCCTAGGCCATTGATTTCAGCCGCCGCACGACGTGGCAGAGGATTCCTAAGAGTCGGAGATCGGGAATCGTGGTTCCCGGAGACAAGAGATTTGTGGACAAGGAAAACCGCGATACGCGATTCTCCGATAAAATCAGGACCGTCCATCATCCGAGGACGCGGTCGCTGATCCAACGTAGTCTGGAATTCTGCGATATCGGGTTTCCCAATGCAAGAAACTCTTGCCATACCGAAATGCTGAACCACAAACCCCTGGCGAGTGCGGGAGCCACCGGCCAAGTCCATAAGAGGAGGAGGACGGAGCAGTAGGGAGGACGCGGGTCAAGCACCCGGAAAGAGTCGAGAAACCCATAGGAAAACCCCGAATCAATCATAGCCGTCCGTCTGCGAGCACAGGTGGCAAAAGATCGCCGCCGCTTTGATCACCTGAGTTTCGGCGGTAAGGAAATTGTGCACAGGAAACCGCAATCCGCGATTTCCGCACTAAGATCTCAAGAGAAGAGAATCACCACTTGTAATCCCCGTAGTGTTACAAATCCCGAGTACCGTCCGATCGTGGAGGAGTTTCGCGGGAGATAACCCGTAAGTAAGGGTGTGGAGAACCAAAGTCCACCGGACTTCGGGGTTTCTGGCTGCTCGGGATTACAAGGTGAGAGGTTCTACACCGCGGAACTCGAAGTCGCTGATTCCCTCGGACCCATCTTAAACCGCCGATCGGAGGGACACGTGGCTAAGGATCCTGAGGAGTCGGGATACGGGGTTTGGCAAAGGTCTGCGGACTTGTGCACCGTGAACCGCTTAACTCAATCGCGGATTTCCTCGATAGCCGAAGTGGAGGATGTGCGGCACGGACTTCGGTTTGGGCGCTCGATAATCGGGTTCACGCCAAAGAGTCATGCGCGTATCATGATTCGCAATCCGCTAAACTCGAGGTGACGCGGGCGCAGGGACCGCCATCGCCGGTGGAGTACGTGTGGAAGCATATCGGTTCGGGGTTCGAGGATTCAATTGTAAGTGAACCACCTATTATTTCATGAGCCGATTTCCTCGATAGGTAATTCCCGATAGGGAAGTGTTGGACTCCATTGGACCATCGGGATCGGGGTTTTGGCCGTATGTAACTATAAACAAGGTGATATCGCTAACTCCGAAATGCTGATATCCCTTTCGAGTAGAACTGATCGGAACCGGGCCGACGCGAAGTTTAGGGAGATTTCCCATGTATGGGAGATTAATCCAAAATTTTTAAATTATGGTAGTGGGTGTGTTAAGCAAAGTGGTATCACAGCATGGTTACAACATTTGGCCCGCTTGGGCTCATGCACGAAGTCATGCATAAACCTCGTTCAAACACTCCTATGAGGAGTAACTCGAATTCTAACTATCTTATCCAGATTAAAAACTTGGAATATGAACACCAATCGTAGGTGCATATGAAAGAATTGTGAAATTATGCATAGATTATCAAATGTATTTAACTCTTTGACTAATATCCAACATTTGTCTTTTTCACCTGCCGGATGACCAACCGCTGAATCTACAAACGAGTATGGTGATTCACCAAGAGGTGGGAGAAGGTTCTCAACGTAGGACGAGTTTGATGAAAGAAGAGCAACAGGAACCCCTACAGATTTAGCTCAGACGGTGAGGAGTCTCATGGTCGAATTGCAACGCCGCAAGGCCGATAGCAATTAAAGGATGATGAAAGAGCAAGAAAAGCAAACCGAGATTAATGTTGTTTCATCGCAGAGCCTATCCGACCTACAACGACAAATGCAAAATGAACCGATGCAAAATCGTGGTCGTGTTATTGGCCATGACCGAGAGAAGCACATCTAGAAAGGTCCACCCCGTAGGTAAAGGACCAGTGCCAGAAAACTCCTCTAAGAAGGAAGCTGGCGAATCATAAGGCTCTTCCAGCAGCAAAACAAATTCCTATTCTCGAAGAAAACAAAAAAAGCAAAAGACTTCCAAGAGTCACAAATTCAAGAATTTAGAAAGGCTAAACCTCCCTCCTTCTCGATGCGAGATAAAGAAGGGAGAGGAAGTTGAGGTTTGGCTACTTGGATCAAGAAACATTTCAGAGTCCATGATTTTTCAGAGAATCAAGGTCTCGAAAAATACCTTCAATCGGGGAATCCGAAGGTTTCCATCCTGGCCTGCTAAGACCTTAAGAATATGAAGGGGTCCACGAGGACCCGCCTTGAAACGGTTCGAGAAGTACTTCAAGAAGAAATATTTATCGTAGCTATTTCGACGAAGGCTAAAGAGTTTTTATGAACTCAAACTGGGACAATTTACCATGGAGGAATATGTCAAATTCCTTGACTTATTGAGATAAGTACCCTACATCAAAGCAGAAGCAATAAGGTAATAGCTTCAGTCGGCTACCCAAAGAATATCGAACCGAATTGAATTCAACGAGCCAAAGACCCTAGAAGACACAATACGAAAAGGCAAATCATATTGTTCATGACAATATGGACGTCGGGCAGAGTCTCGTGGAGGCTATAGACAGAAGAGTGGTTCAAAATTTAAGAAAGGGATGTAACCAAGATTTAAAAAATACAAGAAAATCCACAGAATGAACTTCCCGACCGGAGGCAAATTCTCGCCATAACTTCTCTTCAAGGATGGAGATAAAATTTCTGGACTTATACCAATAAAGACCGATAACCCAAGGAGAAAACCATTGGAAAGATGGGATTGTAGGGGAGATCATCTCCAGAGAGACTACCCACTCCGACAACAGAACAGTCAAAAAGTTTATAACATGCAAGAAGCGACCACGGTCAATGATGTGTATGGATGCCACGATCTATGCAGCCTTGGATAATAACTGCTTCACTACCAAGCTTCGGTGGAAATAGGAATGATCTTCAACCATTTGCATCCGGCGGATTGACCCTCGTTCACTTAGTTATATATCCCCTAAAACCGCTGATAAGTGTAAGCTGCAGCCACAGAAGCAACTAAACCATGGTTGGTACAAAGAAGCCACTGGCACCAAAAAGAAAGGTGGTAGAGGTCGTAATTACTAATGTTGGGTGAATCTTCACCACAACCACCGTATTACCCCGATCATAATGACTGTTGATTGGTATGGACCGGCTAGCCGTTCAGCAAAGCCAACCGACTCTACTTTATAAAACCTTTGAATGTGTGGGTGAAGAAGGAAAAGGATAACCCTTCAAGGATCCGAACCCGAACTTTGAGACAAATATCAGCATTACAAATGAGGAAATATTGCAGTAAAGGATGTCCCTTGTATGCGCGACAGTTGAAAACAACCGGTGCGTAATTCAAGACCAAGATCACCCTATCCCCAGAGAATACCGAGATGTATTTCCAAAAGAAATACCTGCCCACCTCCGAAGAGACATCGACTTCTCAATAAAACCGCACTGTGAGTAGTGCCTATGGTTCAGAACACCCCATCTGGATGAGCATGCCCCACTATCGAACTCAAATTGCAACCGGTGCGAGATGATGGATAAGGGTTATATTCGACCCACAGACCCCCTGGGGAGCACGGGTCTTGTTTGTGAAAAAGAAAGATGGCACCCTAGATCTGCATAGATTACGCATAACTTCTAACAAACCGTATAAAGAAATACCTTTGCCCGTGATCGGTTGATTCATTTGATCGCTGAGGTGTGTCTCATTTCAAAGATTGACTTGAGGTCCTGATACCATCAAGTCCAAATCAAAGATGAAGACATCCATAAGACCGCTTCCCGACATGGTATGGTCATTATGAGCTTGTGGTAGTAAACCATTTGGGTTAACCAATGCCCTCGCCACTTTTATGTGCCTAATGAACAATGTACCAATAAGTTTCTAGATAAATTTGTGCTAGTTTTATTGACGATATCTTAATCTACCCCAAGAACATAGAGGAAGAACATGAAGAGACCTTGTGACGCAGGGCCGCTAGTGCTAAGAGAGCATCAGCCTATGCTAAATTCAGTATGTGACTTCTTCGTATAAATACATTACTTGGGACATGTTCTCTCCAAAGAAGGGGTAGCTATACACTCCACAAGATCGGGTCTATCAGTGGAATGGCTTCACCCCAAAGGATGTCTCGACATTAGATCCTTCATGGATTACGGGATACCAGGAGATTTATAAAGATTTCTCCAAGATTGGTTGTCCAATCAATCCCCTCCGTGAAGGAAAGAAATTGCGGGATCACGCTGAATGAAGAAATATATCAAACCTTGAAACATTTATTAACCCATGCACCCGTGTTGAAAATCACCAACCCGTAAGTCGAATTTCCTTGTGCAGACGATACCGGCGAAGAAGGACCGCAGGAGTCCTATAAGAAGGAAAGGTGGATTTGTTATGAACTCAAAAATTAAAATGAGCATGAGGTCAACCATATGTGACGCATTGATCTCGAATCACGCCATAGTGCATGCCTTTCCTAAAATGGGGGCATTACCTCTTGGGGAGAAATTGTGTACTTATGACAGATCACTGTGGATTATGGTATTTGTTTGATCAACTCAAGCTCAATACTAGACAAGCTAAATGGATGGCCCTCTCTAGCTTAATTTGATCTTTGGAAATCAAACACATCAAAGGTATAATAAGGTGGCCGATGCCCCAGCGGCTATTGAAACACCACCCGGGTCGCGTTGAGTAAATTGCTATCGTGATATCAAGAACAGAGTCAAGGAGGTACAATAAGACACTGCATCCCTTCATCCGAATGTGACCCCGCATTCTACAAAGAAGAACTACTGAACGAAATACGGCTATCGGGATGATCAAGGAGGTCTACCACCTACGAGATAGACTCACATCCCACTGTGACAATTTGAAGAGGTTCATTATGGATGAATTGGCTAATAAAGGCCCTACGACCGTCACCCGTGACACCAGGTGTAATGATTTACCGCCTAACTAAACAGCTTTACTCACGGATTGAAGAAGGACGTGAGCCAAATATTTGGCCCAATGCATAGAATGCCAAATAGGTTAAAAGGTAACATCACACTCCACCGGATTACTCCATCCTTTACTCCATCCCGCAATGGAAATGGAAACCATCTCCATGGATTTTATCACCGGATCACCAACTTCAACCGCATTGCACGATGCCATTATTATGGTGGTCGACAACTGAAAGCAAGTCTGCTTATTTCATTCTAGTCAAATCGACCGCAAGGCGATAGATATAGCACAAATATTCATGAAAGAGGTGTTCAATTCACAATTCCGCATGCCAAAGGAAATAGTATCCGACAGAGACACAAAATCCACTTCAAGATTTTGGAAATCCATAATGGCTAGTTTTGAGACTAAATTATGCTGTTTAAAATCGCCTATCACCCCAAAACCGGCTGGACAAACAGAAGAGCAAATCAGATATGAAGATATGTTAAGGATGCATGTGATGCATCAGCTTAGGAAATGGGAAGACTACCTATTGGTGGAATTTGCCTATACAATAATGGCTACCAAGCATCCTTAAAGATGAGCCCATTTGAGGTCCTCTATGGTAGACAATGTAATACTCCAAATAATGAGTAACTCGTAAAACGTGGATTTCCTTTGGACCCGAAATGTTGAAGGAAATGGAAACAGTAAGTGACTCAAATAAAACAAATCAAGGTCGCCGAACCCATGTTTAAGAGCTATGTCGACAAGAGAACTCCAAGAGAGTTCCAAACAGAGATCATGTATATCTCATAATTAAGCCCAAAAGGAGTTCCTGTAATGGGAGCTTGTGCCAAATTGGCACCCTAATATTGTGGACCCTTTGAAGTTTAGATAGAGTGGGACCTAGAGCCTATCGGCTAGCACTTCCTCCCACGTTAAAAGCACATATAATTTTTTCCTATGTTTCTATTGAAGAAATATATACATGATGCTAATCATATAATTCACTGGTCTCTGATCCAGGTGGAACCAATGGGAGAATTCTTGTTAGAACCCCAATGCATATTGGACGTAAGGGAAACCCAACTCCCGAATAACCATTGCATCGTGTCAAGGTACGGAAACATTTTGGCCCGTATGAGGCTACATGGAAATGGAGGATGCTATGAGACAGCATATCCGATTTTGTTTACTGGTGTACATGTAATTGCAGCAGAAGCTAAGAACACGAGGACGATGTTCCTTTTGCGGGAGAACTGTACCACCCTCGCTTCCCCCACATTGTAAATATAACTAGACTGGCCGAGGAATACGGAAAACTCATAAGTATGAATATGTGATGTAAATGGGATAGATTGAATATTATTGAATTTATTGCGAACCGCCAGAGGGGTGTGCTGAAAGAGAGACCACGATGGTGGTGGAGGTACGCCTTGGAAAAGGGGCGCTAACTTCCACCAAGAATGGAATACCTGAGCTGACTCCACCGCCCCGGAGGACCAAAAGCGGCTTGCTAGCGCTGAAATAAATGCCTTGCAAGCCGGTAGGTTGATGGTTTGATGAGGGATGGGAGAACCGCCCATCCAGAGAGCCATCATGACTGACAAATAATCGCGCTACACGCCAGTCCCTCACAGAGGATAAGGCTGCGTATGTATCGAACGATTGACGGGCAGACGCTGAGGGGAACTCGCAATCTCTCATGGCAGAGTGAGTGACGCAGGGAGGGAGGATTGCAACCTTCATCTCTGTGACACCGGAATACAGGAAGACGCAAGTCTCGGAAATCGGTCTCACCGTGGGTGGCTAGTGGTAAATCCATTTGGAGTCGCCACGGTTATGGTGGAACGCAGCACCCTTCAGCAAATTCCTTCCATTAATTTAAACCATATCCGATAAGGTTTTAATGAGCATTAGCATTCTCAAATTTATATGCCGCCACGTATTCATGGATTTTGGAATTGTAAACGTTTCCTGTGAAGGAATTGTCTATACAACAATTGTTAACACGGAGTAAATGTTATCTCATAGAATTTGTGGAATTGTGAAGAACCACAGCATATGAGTACCCACGTAGTGTTTGATACGCATAGATCGATATATGCTTATTACAAAGGATAACATGCATGAATTTCGTCAATAAAATGGAGTTAACCATGCCCAACTGCCCTCGAGAAGTTATATCTCCTTATCCGTATTCGAAATGCCCTGGTAGGAATCTCTTCACATAGACTTCCTACTTGGAAAGGTTCACTAAGAACCCGAACAAGAACTCGAACGCATTGCGCCTTTGTTAACCTCGCAGACGAGGAGGAATCCATTCTCTAAGTTCCGGTGGATAGTATCATAGAGGAGGACCGGCCGGACGGATGAGAGATCCCGCTTCAAGAACCATAGTCAATCACCTAATTATTAGATTTCACGTAGTAACTAAAGCTGCTACGCGTTTTTGCCCCTCTCTCATCGAGTAATGAGAAATTGGGATCAGAATCCCTGCACTCCAAAGAACTTAATCCCACCGCTAGATCTCGGTTCACATTCCCTCACGCCATCGGATTCGAGGAGTTGGCGTGGGAGTATAGCCTGGCGAGCATGCAAGGGGAAGCGACCAACTGCCGATATTAGACCCTTAGTCCCGATAACTTCCGATCTTGGGAAGTCGCACCGGAGTTAACCCTAGCGTGCAAGAAAGAAATCCTAGCCATTGATTTCAGCCAACATCGGGCGGAGGGATCCCGAGCTGGAGATCGGGGAATCGGGGTTCCCGGAGCCAAGAGATTTGTGTACAAGGAAATCGCGATACGAGATTCTCCGATACAATCAGGACACGCCCATCCGAGGGACGGTATCAATGGATCCAACGTGAAGTCGGGTTCGCATATCTGGTTTCAACGTAAGAAACTCTTGTCATACCGGGAGTCACTTAACCGCTAAAACCCCGCGAGTGGTTTCTTGTCAAGTCCATACGGGGCGGAGGACTGAACAAGAGGGAGGACGCGTTGTCAAGCACTCGAAAGAGCTTCCGGAACACTGTGAGGGAAAATCCTATGCCAATCATAGTCAGCCCGTCTCATGACTGTGGCAAAAGATCTGCCGCCGGGCGCTTTGATCATCTGGTTTCGATGGTGAAATTAGCAACAGAAACCTAATCCGCGATTTCTCGATAAGATCTCAAGAGGAAGAGAATCAATTTAATTTGTAATCCCCGTGGAAGTTTCACAAACTCCAGGACCGGCCCGGATCGTGGAGGAGTTGCGCGGTAGATAACCCATGAGTACAGGTGTGGAGAACCAAAGTCCATCTGACTTCGGGGTTTCGCTGCTCGATTGATATAGTGAGAGTTCTACACCCTCGAACTCGAAGTCACATTCCCAATCGACTAAACCACGATCGTGATGGGGCACGTGGTTAAGGATCCCGAGAAGCCTGGATTGAGGTTTGGCAAGGTCTCCAGACCTTGTGCACCGTGAACCGCTATAACTCCGGAACGGATTTCCGAGCAGCCGAAAGTGGGAGGACAAAATAACGGACTTCGGGTTTCATGCTCGAGAATCGGGTTCTCGACGCCAAAGAGCTCTTTATCATGGATTGGGCGATCCGGGCGAACCGAGGTGACATGGCATGTGGGACCGCGATCGCTCTGCGGAGCATGTGTGGAAGCATATCGGGTTCGGTTCGGGATTCACCGCAAGGGAACTAATGACATTTCATGATTTCCTCGATAGGGTAATCTCGGATAGAGGGAAGTGTTGACCCGCTGACCATCGGGAGTCGGGGTTTTGTTGTGTATGTAATCAGAACAAGTGAATCGCTAACCCCGAAGTCATGTATATCCCCGATATAGAACTGGGATTGAACTGTTGATGCGAAGTTATGGAGATTTCTCACGTAAGGGAGATTAATCCCAAAAAATTTTAAATTATAGGTGTGTTACACTAATATGTAGTCAATGCATTATCGATCGCTATAGTCCCTCTATGCCTATGAAAGGGACTAATAATGGTCATTTTCCTCAGTCTTGGTGCTTGTTTTAATTTAATACATTATGTTTATATTGATTATTTAATGATCAATAATCGTTTTGGAATCTTTTCCAACTTTCTCTGCTCAATCTTATACAAGTGCACCTCTTAATTCTGGAAATAACAAAATTGAATTCACCAAGGGACTCAATGTGCCCTTTTGCAAGATTTTGTTGCAATTTGTATTGTAATGCGTTGTGTTTAATCATTTTTAAAATCAATTGTTTCTTGTACTAAGTTTTCATATTTTAACAATATTTACACAATTTCTCAAGCAATAAAAATACCAACTACAGTGAATGGGCTTTCTCTTAATAATTGTTCCTTTTTCCATTGGAAGTCGGGGGTTTGTTGTCAACAATGTGTCAATGTGTTAATGTAAAAATTGAGAAGCACATTCTTGTTTAATGTTTAATTTGAATATTTTAATTGTTATTTTTTTATATTTACATAAAATTGTGTCTCCTTTGATATTTGTTATTACATGTATGTTAATTTATTAGGGTAGGTAAGGGTAGAGGAATAAGTAACTCCACACTTGATTTATTTCATTAACTCACATCATGCATATATATAAGAGGAAGTGACTTTTGGTTTCATCTTCTAAGAGGTCTGAATGACTCTTCCTATTCACCTACGACTCTTCATATTTCTCCTAAATATTATTTACAATGATATTTATAGAGTACCTCAATCCCTAAGGATTATGTATCTAACATTCCCCCCTTCAATACGAAGGGGTGTTTGTGAGTCCAAGCATCATTCTGAACTTTTCAATTTTTTATCTTCCAAGCACTTTGATGAAGATGTCCGCAATTTGCTCATATGTGGAACAATGTCTCAATTGAATAGTATTGGCCTCTACATGGTATCAAATCAAATGGTATTTTGTGTTGATGTTCTTGGTTCAATCATGGAATATAAGATTCTTGGGCAACTTGATAGCAGAAGTATTATCAACCAGACGAAGAGGTAGGAATTCTGCTACTCACGCAAAACTAAAGTATTTTCCTAAGACACACAATATGCTTTGTTGCTTCTACAACTACCACATATTCTACCTTTGTTGTTGAACCTATTGGATTCTACAACTACCACATATTCTACCTTTGTTGTTGAACCTATTGGAACCGACTGTTTGCATGATCCCCAAGAGACAATTGTTGATCCAATACTCATGAGACAGTTTGAAGTTGACATTCCATTTTATTTATCCTCATCAAATTTTGAATTTGATGAATCAAAATATCCAATTAGGTTGAAGTCATCCACCTTAGAATACTTGAGTCCAAAATCTTGAGTTCCCTTCAAGTATTTTAGAACTCTTTTTGCAGTAGACCAATGTCCTTCACAACGTTTTTGCATGAACTTGGAAAGAATCCCAACAACAAATGAAATATCTGGTCTGGTCATGGTAAGGTAGATAAGACTTCCCACGAGTTGTTTGTACTTGGTTGTGTCCTCAAATTCATCCCCTTATTTTGAAATGATCTTCAAATTATGTTCCAATGGAGTAGAAAGGGGGAATATTGATTGTCAGACTTCAAGTTTCGACAACAACAAACAAATTTCCATATGGACAACACAAGTCTATAGATGGTAGACTTGGAAAAACAAAATGTCAGATGGGAGACATGGAAAAATTATGGTTCAATATCTTACAGTTGAATAATACACATGATACGTGATTGGGATGTTGATTGACACTATTTTGTGTCATTTTTAGACCAATATTGTGGACATTTTGTTCACCTGGATGGTCATTCGATCAAGTAGAGGACAACTAGATCCACCTGCATTGCAACTTGGCATTTGATTGAGTTGTTAGGAATTTTCAGAGATGTGTTAAACTTGCACTTGATTCACTTCTCATGTTTCAATCTTATCATATTGGAGTTTACATCAGTGAAAAAATTACATACATTCTGGCTGACATGTTTACATAATAGGATTTTCCAAAATCTATGAGTTTTCAGCATCCAGATTTTGCAATTTTTCAAGCAGTTCTTCATTGAGGCTCAACTCAGGAGTTTCAGCATGAAGACTTGAAGATGATACCAATTCTTCATGCCTTGTTGGTATTATTGTTTGGACTTATGATTAAGGGGGGGATTGTTAGCATGTGACTCCTATACGATCATGATATCCTACACCACCTTTGTGTATTTCACATTATAGGATATAGTTTTTATCCTAAGTGTGTATTAGATCCTATTTTGCCTCCTCCTAGCCTATCTCTTGAGAGGTGTTGGTGTGAGCGAAAACATATTTTGTGAGGTGTTTTCATTCATGTATTATATATTTGTATCATCGGAATGAATACATTGTGTAGAATTAGCTTGAACCTTTTCCGTCATTTTCTTTTGTGCATTTTAACATAAGTGACGCATGTCAATCTCCAAGGTGATAACAATTAAAAAGAAAGGCTCAAAGGCATGAGCGCTCTACCCAAGGTCCAATGCTCCTCCTTTAAGGGTCCAAAGCTCCAATGCATCTCCAAGGTCATGTGCCTCTTCATGGACCACCACATATACATGTCCACTCCCTCAACCCAAGCATCTTCAAGTCAAGTGTAAGCCTCCATGCAAGTAATCAAGCAACCCCATGTTGTATAGGGCTCAATTCCCTCCTTTGGAATGCTCGATGCTCCTCCTTCAATGCCTAATGCTCCTCCTTCAATACAAAGTGTCCTCCAAGAAATCAACCTACATCCATGTGTTGTCTACTTGAAGAAGTCACCAAACTCTATAGGTCTCTAATGCTCCAAGGAAAAATGTCATGCAAGCATCCATACACAGTCTAGCAAATCAAGATTAAGCTACCTCCAAAGTGAAAGTCCATCATGGAACACCAAGTGTCAACCATACACCATGCAACCCACATCTCATGAAGCACCCCAAAACATAGTGTAAAAACACTTTTAGACTAACCCCAGAAGCTAACAAAATCATCCCAAAGCTTATCAAAATTGGGAAGCTACTCACGAGCACAGACTCCCTAAATGAATGGATCCTAAGGTGAAGAGAACCCATATAAATCAATGGGCAAAGTGTCCTCCAAGAAATCAACCTACATCCATGTGTTGTCTACTTGAAGAAGTCACCAAACTCTATAGGTCTCTAATGCTCCAAGGAAAAATGTCATGCAAGCATCCATACACAGTCTAGCAAATCAAGATTAAGCTACCTCCAAAGTGAAAGTCCATCATGGAACACCAAGTGTCAACCATACACCATGCAACCCACACTTCATGAAGCACCCCAAAACATAGTGTAAAAACACTTTGCACTAACCTTAAGCTAACAAAATCATCCCAAAGCTTATCAAAATTGGGAAGCTACTCACGAGCACAGACTCCCTAAATGAATGGATCCTAAGGTGAAGAGAACCCATATAAATCAATGGGTACAAACTCTTCATTCTACACCTTCACCTTGATAGAAACACGTTGATCTCGTAGTTGGGTGGTCTTCATAAAGTAACTAACCCTTGTGTTTGTATCACTCATGTGTGTGGTGGTGAGCTTATTCTTCAACAACATCTTACAAGATATGTTTAGAATCTAACATAGTGTGACTAGGGTATCATACATCTCCTTATTTTATTCTAATGATGTGAGGGATCAAGTGGGTCCTTTAGAAAATGAAGGATGTTTTTTTTTGCCTTGGCCTAACTTTTATTATGCTTAGAAAATAGTGTAACATGTGTATTGCAACTTTCAACAAAACACCAAAGATCAACCTCCAACAACATTTGCACTCTGTAACATCCACGATGTGAAGTTGGAGGTGTCTATTAGATGGTCACATTCTCTAAGACTGAGACTAGTCATACATGTAGCCTATCCTAAGTGCAAATAACCTATCTCGAGTCAACATCAACCTTCGAATCACTGAAAGATCATAGGAATCTCACCTACAATATATCACATGTCCTTATGCCTCTTATAGGCATAGATCGACTTCAATCATTAAAGCTCGGGAATCACACTCACTGAAATCTTTCATAACTCTCCTCATAATGAGTAACCCTTTCATCTATGGAAACCATGGAAGATTATATATTATTTCAGGTCAATGTTAACCTGGTTTAAAACCACTCGAAGAATTACAACCTACAAATACAAATTGAAAGTCTATGAACTACCTGCAAAAACTTTACATCTAATATTCTATCAAAATCATTAGTAAATTCGAGTACGTATATCAGATTCATGAGCTAATTCAAACAAATTATGAACTATTATAGATAAATTTGCAATTTGTAAATTCAGTACAACAAGCATAGTCTCCAATAAAATATCACGCTACTTTATTACAAAGGGAAAATACAACAACAACAACACATTGGTTGCAATAATTTCCTCTCTTGCAACAACACACTATTAATTCTCTACCTCGCATAGAGTACGAAGCTAATGCACCCTTCCCTCCTTTTATAAACTAAGAAGAATGGGGGAGTTACAATAGGTAATTACTAACTCCAAGGTTGCATTAAACTTGACAATGTCAACATCAATAAGTGCTCCCCATTATGAGAGAGGGTAACCCATTTCATAAATGCGCCCCATTATTGCTCATTAATGAGAGGAATCACCCATCCACTGATCTACTCAACCACTAGGATGTAACAACCATCGTAAATGTGTCATGCCCATGAAGTAATGTGCCCAACATCAAGTGTAACCACCAGCATTAAAGCACTCCACTACTTTAGCATTAAATCACCCACCTAGGCAAGCATGCACATCATGGAAGAGAATAACTCTAACAAAACATAAATGGTAAAGAGGGTTCATAAAACAAACTACCCTCACGAAGATCACCATCACATGTGCACCCTCTCTCTATAGTGCTTCCATCTCTTCTGTTGTTTTCCCAAGTTGAAGAAATTAAGTGCGCCCTCAATTGGTGTGCATCTCTTTTCTACACACATGATTTAAGGTATTGTTGTTGTAGTGCCTACTACACCTTGAGCGAAGAGAACATATTTACAGTAATTAGTAAAAATAACAAGTGGCATGTTAATATTTACATTTACTATTTTTCATACTATGAGAGTGGCATTGCGGTATTCATGTTAGTTATGTAGTTTTGGGTAAATTGATCATAACAACTTGGGTACAATGAACAAAATTTTGAATTATAAAAAACCAAAAAAAAAAAAAAAAAAACCTTCAGTTAGAGTTTTCATGGCATGAACATTCCATCCATGGGGCTCCTAATTAACCCAAATATAGGCTTTTATCATATTTTTTGAGGGAACTCTACCATCAAAGTAACCAAGTGGAGAATCATGCCATCCATAAGGCTCCTAGTTATCCCAATGCTAAACATTGATCATATTTTCATAGGGAACTCTACCTAACAAAGTAATCCATAATAACATATTGATTAAGTGTTTCATGAGCAACATTGTATTCATTAAAACAATAAAAATAGGATTATGATGAGTGTCATTACCTCATTGTATACCTTTAAGACAAATTCCTTGGCCTGCATCAGAACCATGATCGTTCTCGCCAACACACTTGTAAAGTGGAAGGAGTATAGACCATTAAAAACTAATTTCCCAAAGGGCAAAAAGATGCCTACTTAGGGTTAATCTAGAGAGGACACTATGAGAAATTTTTAAAAGTACACTTACCAAATTGAGATTCTATGTTGAAGCATGTATAGATTTTATCACACATATCTCACTAAATATCCTACTGCGCTCATCCCTTTCTGACCTCTTTGATTCTTGGTTTATTAAACAATGTTGTAAAATCATAAAGGAAAAATATCCATGATAATATGATAACCCGTAAACTTGATCAACATCTTCTACATGATAGCACCCTAGTAAATGAGGTTGTAGATAAACCAATAAGTCTAGATCAACATGAGATTTTTCATAAGGTCAAATCCCTAAGGGATTAGGTGGGAACATCCTCGTGAGGAAGGCCTCATAACTTTGGAATTGGTAAGTCTTGTTTGACACCCAAACTATATCACAAAGTTGAAACTCCCAGGGACTACAATGGATGCATCCCCATAAAGACGATCACATACCCCAAATGTGGATTGATGAGTTTTTCTTGGCATTTAAGTTATATCACTAGGTTGAAACCCTAAGTGCAATAGGGTAAGTGCACCCTTGTAAGGAAGGCCTCACATGCCAAATATAGGTTTGGCAAGTTCAACTTGACACTTAAGCTATATTAGAAGGTGAAAATCCCAAAGGAGTTCAATAAGTTTGGGTTGATTCTCAAACCATGTCATAAGGTTGAAACCCCATGGGAGTAAGGTCTCATATGTCAAATATATGATTAGTAAGTCTAATTTGATGCTTGAACTATGTCACAAGGTTGAAACCCTAATGGAAGGAGGTCTCATGTTCTAAATTCAAGATTCATAACTTTAATTTGATGCATGAATTATGTCATAATGCCAAAAGGACAAAAGGGGAGTAGGTTGGGTTCGTCCTTATAGGGAAGTATCTTGCCACAAATTTGGGTTTGGTAAGTTTTCTTTGACACCTAAGCTATGTCACAAGGTTGAAACCCAAGGGAGTAGGGTAAGTGCATCCTACAAGGGATGTCTCATATACCCAAGCTCTATCACAAAGTCGATGCCCCAAGGAAGTAGGGTAAATGCATCTCCACAAGGAAGTTCTCATACAAAAAATCTAGAATCGATAAATTTAGTTTTACAATTGATAAACCCCAAGAAAGTTGGGGGTGCATTCCCACAAGGTTTAATATACCAAATCTAAGATTGGTATTTTTTTATTACATGCTTAAGCTATATCACAAGGTCAAAACCCCATGGTAATATGGTAAGTGCATCCATGCAAGGAAGGTCTCGTATGTTGAATGTGGGTTTGGAATGTCTATTATGATCCCCAAGTTATCCCACAAGGTTGAAACCCTAAGGGAGTAGGTAGATGCATCCCAAAAGGAAAATATAATATTAAGCATGGGGTCTTTTGCAATGCCATACGTATATGCAAGTCATTTCACTAATTTCAATTTTACCTTTTCATTTTTTTTTGAGTATATGTGATGTAGTGGTTTCCAAGTGGACCAGTCAAAGGCATGAAAAATTGGGTGTTAGTAAGTGATGCTCATGACAACAGGTCATAGTGAATAACTGAAATATTAATTATTCCACGAAGATAATATTAATAGCATATATCATAATATCTCACGTGTCATATCTAAGATTAGTAAGATCGACTTTGAAATCCAAACTCTCTCACAAGCTAATCGGAAAAAAGTAACCACCAAACAATACATCCAACATTAATTGTGATATATATATAGAGATATATACCATCAAATGTAAAATATCTCGTATGAAAGTGCGTATAGTGCGTATCAAAGTCTATATCTCTAATATATATGTTGATTAATGCTTTGTTGCTCCATGGTTACTATTTGTTATCAAAACCCAATAAAATCAGTGAAGTTCATCCCAAGATGTATCTCCCATATATATTTATGGAAAAGGCATTTTGAAAGGAAAAGCTTTTCTCTAAAACTTGGTCCTCCAAAACCAATGGTTTTGATAAAATAGTTATGTTTCCACCTCTCCTAAGTTCCGCCGCCAGCGTTAAACTCCCACATGTTCCTGCAATTGATAGAAGAAGTGCAGAGAAATGGCCATGAAAACCACCTCATACCTGCCATGCGGTTACAGATTGGAAAATCTAGGAAAATAAACTTCGACAATGTCGTACCTTGAGAAAATTTCTACTATGAAATTGGCATCGCATTCCCGACAGTGACTCASTTCGTTTGAGTCACAATACATACTCCCATAGAATTCATAGAGCTTGCATTCCTTCATTGTTTTCTCAGAGACCACAATTTACCTCAAACAAACATGTCCAGATTTCTTCTTCAACCAATTGAAATCAGTTTTTTCACAGAATATCCAGACTACCCTCTTCCACCTCCTGAAAAGTTGAGAGAAAATTATGGTTTGTTGAAATGCTTTGTGGTTCTTAACCTACCAAGCATATACGTGAAGATATCTTTCGGTTGGATAGGAATGAATCGAGATCRATGGTGGAGTGGTTGTAGAATCAGATGAACAAGGAAGCGTAGCTGCCACCTCCATTTTACCTCTAAATCTCACCATTTTTTAATGSCAAGGATTTCTTCACAAATGATGTTGCTTTCCACAAGGAGATGAAGCCCCTTCATGTTTCTTACAATGTGGAATCGGTGCATGTAAAAGGCCTTATTATGATGCTTATAACTTGAAATTARCACTGACATGCCGGGTGTTCTCGCAGGACGTGAAATTCACTTGCTATTTGTTTGAGGGAAAATCAAGTGGTAAAAGAGATTTGTAATGAGATCGTTGAGAAATAGATTGCAAATGTGACAAGGGCCCCGTGAAGAAACCTTAATGAATTTTCCCTAAAATTTGTGGTATAGGCAAATAATATTATGGACGAGGTTGCACATAGGCACCGAAGATTATCGGTGTCAGCTATAAGGCACTCAAATCGTCGCATTCCCTGTGAGCCTCGTTTTTTCAATTAGTCAAAGTTCCACGTTTTTTTATCGTTTTTTTATCATTTTTTTGAAAAATTGACGATTTTGGTCGTCTTAAAATTGGCTAAAATCCCTTGGGGCAAATTTCCCATCATAGGGGTGAAACTCTAACTTATGACATAGTTCCTAGAAGATTTGAGGCTATTTTTTCCCGAAGAAGGGGGGGAGAAAGGGGATGGTATGAATGTTCCTTATCCCAAGCTAATATTATCATGGATAGTAACTCGTCGTCATCATCTTCATCCAAGTCTCGTCATTTGTCAGATTGTATTGCAAATGTCAATTTGCCATTTACTCGTGGTCATATGGTCCATGTGGCATTTCTCTGAACTAGAGGCCTACTCCTCACTTTGTTATTGCTCTATCATGCTCAAATCCTGCAACTGTTCTACCAACTATCACACTAAAATCTTGCAATTGTTCCATCAGTTATCACACTCAAATATTGCAACTATTCTCGCTAGTTGTCACTGCTAATTATGCCAAAGGAATGTATATCGGGATAAATTTTGCCCAAAACCTGTCAACCGCTCAAAAATTATCATCCAATACTGCCTACCACGTCATGTATCCACCCGTCCCATGTCTCCTTTGTTTTCTGTCGGGATTCAACCTCCCGTATCATCCGCCTAAGCAGCTTCGTTGGTATTCCTCCACCTGGATCTCACTGCTTTCGTCGTGCCCTATTGTTATATACTTAGTTCTGATAGAAAGCTCATCCCCTCCTCTGTGTATTTCTGGAGATCTCACACTCTTATCTTGGGATGGAGATCGCCATTGCCCACAATCTCCACGTCATCCATGTCATCCTCATCCTTTCCTGACAACTTGCCTCCACTTCCACTTGTCCTCGATCGATTCCTGTGATCTATTCCATGTGCCATCTAAGAAGATCTGATCCCATATTTTTGTTTCAAATCATATCAACTCAGATCTGATTTTTCTACGGCCTCTAATGTGTATACATAAACCTTTTTCATATTTGCAATCACTCACCAAAAGCACCATGTGTTAGTGAGACCCATGTTTTTTCGAATGGATCCCTACCACTGCGATTGCATCTCCATATTGGTATGTGTTAGTCCTACTGACTCTTATAGAGACAGTCCCATGTTGGGAGAGACCATGTTGTTATTCCTTCTAAGCTAGTGTGGGTTAGGATGGTGACAAGTGTCCCTTTTGTTTGTGACAAATATGGTTGATCCACGCATTGATGTCCAAGCCAGACAACGTTTCTCCCAGCGAACAAGAAAGAAAGATGTATGCTAAAAGTTCATTGTCGAAGTGCCTTCCCTCATGGGAAACTACTAAATCTCATTGCACATTTCATCTCAAGGTTTGGTACAAACCACCTCCTTCTTGCCTTCATCCCATTGATCTTCAAGATCCAGCCTTTTGTGTATATTGTGTGAAGTTTCATGGAAACTTGTCACAGAGAGAATCTAGCTAATAGAAAAATCACATAAAGCTTGCAAGAGAGGAAAGAGAAAGAGAGACAAGCTTGAGAGAAAGAATTAAAAGAATTGTATTAATTGATTAGAGAATAGTAAAAATACACATGATATACTCTACATGAGCAAACTAATTCACCATAGTAGTGATCTAGAGAGATCTAGACACTCATGGACAGACTCTCGAGTGAACTGTCACCTAGTCCTAGTTAATTGGTCATGCGGTCATCAATTAACTGACTAATCACTAGTGGAGTGAGGAGAGAATCATGCATGCACATGTGTGGCACCTTTTTGGTGATGATCCCAAGGTAAATGTGCCCTCATGGTGATGATACCGAGGTATGCATGCAACACTTGGTGATAATACTGAGGTTGCCATGCAAGACTCCACTCCACTAGTCTAACCAAGGTGTAATTGACTCAAGACTGAAGAGGATGTGGCACCCTCATCTAGGGGATAATATTTTCATCCAAGGGAGAATATCTTTGACTAGGGGCGCCCTCAACATAGACTATTCAACCTAGGAAAAGAAATACTATAATATCTCCAATATACTAGAATAACAATAATATTACTTACCTCTGTCATGCATTTTAGTTGAAGACCTATGAACATTGTTGACCTCTCTGTTGACCTCTCTGTTGGCCTCTATTGTAGGAGGAATTCTCCATTCATCACCAACCAAATTGAGTAAGTGATTAATGGCTAATTTAATGGATAATATTGGAGGCTATCGTTGTGTCTGCAGCTATCAATTGGTATAGGAGGAGCTCCAACAACCCTTCACGGGTCTCATCCCCTCCAACAACTCCCTTGATAGAGAACACCGATGCATGGGATTTGCTCTATGCAACAACCGACGAAGTTGTAATTTGTACCTCATCGACATCTATCTATTTGATGGGAAAGACAAAACTTCTTCAAGACATACCTACAGAATTGAGAATTATGATAACCATTTAAAATGTGTACATGCCCATGTCGTGGCCAATGTAAAATCTTGACCAAAAAGTCCTAAAAGAACAATTTTTGTAAATCATATTATTAAAACTAAAATCGCTCAGTAATTGTACTTCTACTCACTTTTTCTTTTCAAGCTTATGATGTACAAGAATTGCATTCCCAGACGTATCTTTTCCAATCTAGTCCATAGTATCTTATTGATCCATTTTGGATTCCATGGGCAACCAATTTCAGATTTCTACACAACGTCGGTGAATAATATTCCAAATAGGCATTTGCTTTCAAATCCTCATTTCTCACACTACCAATTATGTAGTGACTTTCCAAACAATGCTATCGAATTGAAAAAGAAAAGCATGCTTCACTACAGTACGAAAGGCAACAACGATGGACTCCCTGTCCATTCTTCTTTTACAATAGTAAGTGAGTACTGACAACAACATCTCGACTGTTGTCATGACAGATTGGGAAATTAGATACATCCATGCTAGAAATAACATTAAATATTTCTCGACTCTATAACTTGTAAGCATAAACATGCAAAATCTAACTACGGCACAGGCAACAAAATCCTACTACATTCACCAAAACTTTTGAGCTCTGCATACACAATGGAGCATTTATTCTTGCCCGGGTGGTCAGCAATAGCAAAGGACTTGATCTCACATCCATTGGTGACGTGCTTGGATACATAGTAGCCAACCATGTCCATAGAAGGCATGAACATGTCAATAATATCGCCTATCACTCTTCCTAATACCCGAGGATTTGTTGAACAAACCATTGCACTATATTAATCCAAATTTTCCCTTCATTCTTACCTTCCTTCCTCTCAACAAAATTCACACTTGAATTCTATTCAAGTTAAGTGGCAAATGTAGCGGATGTGTTTTATGGCAGAAAAATAAATGGAATCAAATGGATGTCATGTTGCTTACCAGTATGCAACAACGAGATGAATTTGTGAAATGCTAGATACATTAGAGCTTAGAAGAATATGTATCCATCTATTCACCCCTACTCCCACCTCTTATGTTCTACTTTGGTAAACAAACTATTTTAGCATATATTGTGATCATCATTTTTATAATTCCTTGGTTGTAGTGCATCCATGAACTGATTCCAGGTTTTTCATGCTATGCGCTTTTGATCTCTAATATATTTTGTTGCTTATTTGATGTCACATACTAAATATTAAAAATTTAATTGAAAATTTGAAGAAATTAGAAAATTTAAACGGAATGATTTCATGATATATATTTTATAGTCTCCAAAAATTTATCTATTAAATTGACTATTCTTTAAATCTAAAAATAAATTTTAAATTTTCTAAATACAAATTTATATTTTGTGATTGGTTGTTAACTATAATTAGACAATTTTTATGTGGTTCTACACTTAATTGTAAGATTTTAAAAAATAATTTTAAATTTTAAAAAATAAAAAATCAAACATTTTGCCATGTGTCCTTATTAATTATGGCCATCAATATTTATTTCACTTCTAAGATATTAAATAAATATAGTAACAAGTCAAATTAGCAGCAAAGGTGTTTATGCCTACATATTTTAATGTGATAGTTGTATGTAATCCAAAATGAAAAGTTAAAATAATTATGAAATACTTGAAACATATGATAATGTATTACTTGTACATAGCTTAAAAGTAAAATAAAAGTAACAATGACTACTCCATACTTTTAACTGCTCTATACCTTTAAAAGTTGAATTAGAATTGAACAAATTTAGGTGTTAGTTATTATTGATAATGTCACAAATGTAAATAAAACTTTTTAAATTATATAAATTGATGAATAAAAAATGTGGCATATTAATCCTATACATAACACTCCAAAGTATAATCGAACTAAAACACATATTCTCTTTCATATTTTTAAGTAACAAACTGTGAAAACTATCTAATATCATCTAATTAAACGTTCAAAACTATCTTAACATTTCTAGTTATTTGCATTATAATAATTTATCTTAAACTTTTAATATGTTGAATTAAATATGAAATATTTTTTTAAATTAATTTATGTATGACTATCTAAAATTTTATATATAATTTTAGGTTTTTTAAAATATTATAATTAAAATTAATACTTGGATTTTATTACTATAGATTTTTTTTAATTTAAAAATAAATAAAAAATAAATCTTTAGAACTGTGAATAATAATATAGTGAAAAATATCCTTATCTCATACTAGGAAAGTGCAATTAAAAATAATAAAGAATGTTTAATTTTTTTTAGTTTTATGTTTGTTATGTTTGGGATGTCCATATGACATAATGGAAATATATAAAACATTTTTTCCAATCTATAAATATAAAAAAAATAAAAGGAAACAATAATATAAGTTATTGATGAAAGATAAAATATAAACATTTTTTACAATCCATGAATATAAAAAAATAAAAGAAAACAATAATATAAGTTATTGATGAAAGATAAAATATGTGAACGTATTAATCTACTTTCAAGAAAGAAAGAAGAAACTTAAAACTAACAAGATTATGTTTGTTTCAAATATTAATTATAAAAAAAAAAAACAATAATATAAGTTATTGATGAAAGATAAAATATGTGAACGTTTTAATCTACTTTCAAGAAAGGAAGAAGAAACTTAAAACTAACAAGATTATGTTTGTTTCAAATATTAATTATTTTTGCACATTTTCAAGTGTAATTTTAAAAACTTTTTGGAAGTATTTATTAAGATTTGATTATTTTGAAACATTTATTTAGGATAATTAAAAACTTGAAAAAAAAATTATAAGAATATTTGTTAAAAAAAAATTATGAGAGCATTTGTTAAGTTATTATAATAAAATTAGATTTATAAATTATTATTTAAATATTAAATATAATTTATAAATTAAAGAATAATTTTATATATGAAGTAATGAGAATGATTATTATATAATTATAGATAAATTTACTTGAACATGACAATGATAAAATTAAATTATGATTTTTTTAATAAATAAATTTTAAAGTTATTTTACATGTCATGAGCCAACCATCTAGTGCATCGATTTACGAGCTTGATTGGTGAAGGACGTCACCCGGTGGCCGCTAGTCTAGGGCATTCAAATCTCATCACACCCAGAGCGAACTCGATGCAGGGGTTGTTCTCGATTAAGACGAGGATGGTTGGAGGCATTTATTTCAGGTACGAGTCCATCAGCACGGTACCAGCAGTCATGAATTCGCTCATGCAGGGGGACTTATGGCTACTCAGCGAGGGGGGGACTGGCCATTTCAATGGTTCATGAATCCTTTCACCTGAGGCAAAGCAGTGCACAAGGAATACGTTGGTTCAGGGATTGTTTTATCAGAAACTCCCCCCATATGAATTTTCCATGCCAAGGCAACGTGGGCGCTCGAAGAGGAGCAGGGGCGAACACATTCCAGTGGGCAGGCCTTGTGTTACAGTTACAAGTAGTGATTTCTGGCCAGGAAGCAAGAAACGTTCCAGAACCCCTTCACAGGACTCGGCTCACCAATAGGACAGTGGCCACACTCCTTCTAGGTGGGGATGCAAAATTGAGTGGTTCAACAGGAAAGGGAGATATTTGGGTTATGCCCCAAAGTCCTTACCAGGTTGGACTTCTTCTGACAGCCCACAGCCGAGCCACGATTATGACTTTTCACAGAGCAATCAGGTTTCCACCTCTTCAAAGCCTATTGATAGACGTCCATCAGAAGTCGCCTCCATGGATAAGCAACAAACTATGGAAGAAGAGGACTCCCAGTGAATTCTTGAGGCCCTGTCCAACATTCAACAATTGGTTTTTGAGCTGCGCAGCGAGGTTCACGATGTGCATTTTCTCCTGGAGCTCTTGGATCGCCATATATCTTTGGTTATGGACGCAGGAAAGGAGCAGGGGACAGCCCCACTACTCTCGACGGTTGATGTAGCAAAGTCATTTTCCTCCCTCTGAGCCCAATTGGTCACTCTGTCTAATGGTCACCAGGTTAAGTGTCTTAGCTTTCAGTTGTCTGAGTCTAAGCAAGTCTAAGTTAGTTTTTAGTTTTTTCCAGTGCAATGATAGATAGACATTTTGAATCAACTGTTTTTTGGTTTTGTATTAAGTATGGGGACGTGGAAAGAACAGAGATGCAAAATCCATTGGGACAGAGTCAGTTTCCCAGGGTGGCAGCTCTGTCTCTGGTGAACACAAATTCTATTTGTAACAAACTTTCATAGCAGGAAATATAAATCTTCTTATTTACAAAAAAAAATAAGTTATCTTTGTTAAATTTCTTTCTCTGATTCTTTGACGAATTGTTTTCATACATCTCCATTTTCTAATGTTTTCCAGATGTTAAAATCAACTGAGCCAAAGTGATATGAAGATTGTACATGGGTGTCTCTAAGAAAGAGTTGTTTCAATTGAAGTTAGTGATGAAATTTTTGGCTTCCACCATATGAAAGGCAATCCGTGAGGAGGACAGTTATGTAAAAAATGATACATGATGATTTTTTTTTTAAATGAATTGACAGAGTTGTTGTGTTAGGACAATTTACTATAAAAAATAAATTAGAGACATTTATTTTCATTTAAAAAACTATTCTGAAATTTGTTTTGTAATTTTCAAATATTTAGTTTAATATATATTTATTTGACAACGGTTGAAAAACTTTAACAAAATTGTTATATCAAAACTAACTAATTGAAAATCAAAGCAATTTGACTCCAAAACAATTACAATATACTCTGCCACGACAACAAGTATAATAAGAGTTTGAAATGTCAAAATTATAATTAATTTTTAATATTTCAAATTTTAATTTTAATATTTCAAATTTTAATATTTCAAATTTTAATTTTAATATTTCAAACTCTTATTACTATATTTATTTAATATCTAAAATAATTAATAAAAGTGACGTGAATAGATGTGGCATGTGTACAAACAAGGCAACAAGGTTGCTCATATTGCCTCCTAAGAATTTGTGGGGAATAGTTAGCAATTAATTATAAACCTCGAACAAACAAAGTGAAGCTTCTAATAAAACTCTAAATGTATGAAACTTCTAATAAGAAAAATATACTTTTTTATTATAAAAAAAATAATTACCATAAATGTATGAAACTTCTAATAAGAAAAATATACTTTTTTATTATAAAAAAAAATAATTACCATACATAACGAGTTGGAACCCGGAAGAGAACTGGTGGCCTGACGGAGTTGGGATTTTTGGGCGAGGCTTTTCTTAAGTAGCTCTTCGAGCCGTTATTCCTGCCTGGATGGGTACTTATCATGGCATTTGTTCGACAACGAATACACTCATGAATTAATGTATCGTTTGATCCAAAATCACTTAGCTGAAAAACAATATTTATATTTGAAACACTGCTGAAAAACAATATTTGTATTTGAAATAGCGTGAAGGATTTCTGCCAGAACACATCACTTACAGTCACACCTGCAAAAAGGAATCTGCTCCCTCCTACAACGGGGCTCTCACAGGAGGCTCCCGTAAGGGAGATCCACGCGCTTCACAGACCACTAAACAATGTAGTCTGCCAAGAAAAAATCAGAGTACTAACCCAATTCACAAAGCTTTGGAAATTAGAGCTTGACATGATGGACCCATTTTGTACTCCACAATTAATTTGACATTTCGAAATAAGTGAAGGCTCCAATAACACTATAAAGTTATCAGTCAATGAAATGTAACAAAATTGAATTTTTTTACATATTAAAAAATAAAATTTTAATTTTCTTATGTTACACATTAGGTTCTTTATAAAAAAATTGAAGTCAAACCCAATTAATATAATAGTCAAAGCTAACTCATCACTATGTACTACTGGAGGCAATACAATAAGTATTGATGGCCATAATTAATAAGGACACATGACAAAGTGTTTGATTTTTATTTTATTTTTAATTTTTAAAATTATTTTTTTAAATCTAACAATTAAGTGTAAAACCACTTAAAAATTTTCTAATCATAGTTAACAACCAATCAAAAAATAGGAATTTATATTTAGAAAAATTAAAATTTATTTTTCAATTTAAAGAATAATCAATTTAATAAATAAATTTTTGGAGACTTTGGAAAACTTTATGGCAAAAAGTGAAAAAAATGCAAATTATTTAAAAGTAAAAGCACATTGACTACAAATTAAACTATTTTTCAAATTATTTTTTATAATGTAAAATTTATAGTGATAATGAATCATAAATTCCTCCCAATAATTATGTTAATTAACATGTCAAAATTTCCTCGTATACTTGACATAGAACTTAGGTTTATAATATAATTAGATGTAAAAACCAAAAACATTTAACCATACTATACAAATTTGAATTATTTATATAACCTCACAACTCTAGAGGAAGTAGTGAAAAGTATGCATAGTTGGATAGTGAAAAGTTATATGGTTGGTCTAAAGTTTCATCGTTAAGAGTAGAAATAACTCACCAACTCCTTAATTTATTTGCTATATTTAATTATTAAGTCATTAAACTCCTAGCTTTTAGCATAATAACCTCATAAATTTAAGTTAAACATGATCCACTAATCCACTAACTCCAACCCACTACCACAAACCCCTTAATATGTAACCAATATAACCCAAAATAACCCCAACCACTAATCTACTAACCCCTCACCATTTGCCCACTAGCCAACACACCCTCTAACCGTTAATAAACTAACCCAAACCTTCTTACCCTTTAGCTAGTTTGGTCTTGACCATAGTTGCTTCGGGTCCTAAGAATCAAGTGCAGCGAATTGGCTTCAGGCAAGAAACTTCCTTCTTCTCTCAGAGAATCAGTTTCCTACTATGGAGGAAATATCCCCTTGGAATAATCTATCCTTCTATGGAAATATCTTCTTAAAATAATCTAGCCAATTGAAAGGGATAATCCTATTCTAGGAAGAAAGCAATGGTTACTTGTTCTGGTAAGCCCTGTAAGTCATCCCTCCAAAGCTAGTATATGGGCTTGTAAACCTCCACACTAGTATCATGCATTGTTTAATAGTTGTAATCTCACCTCAAGCAAGTGGATTTACCTGTCACATTACCCCTTCTCACCTAACCCAAGGATGGCATTAAATAGACGAAGGAAGTTTATCTTACTAAAGGGGGTTTTCTTTACCGATTACCTCCTTATACTCTTGGGTGGGATATAACCCTTGACCCCTGACTTTCTTACAAGCCAAGCAAGTACTTCATGTGTTCTAGTTTAGTTATACTTTGGAGTGTTATGGATAGGACTAATATGTCACATCTTTTATTTATCAATTTATTTATTTTAAGAATGTTTTGAAAACTTCAATTTACACTTGTGACATTGTCAATAGTTACTAACACCTAAATTTGTTCAATTCTACTTTAACTTTTAAATACATGGAGTAACCACTCTTATTAGTCCCTGCCAAAGGCTTGGGACTATTGCAATGAGTTGCCCTTTGACTATGTATTAGTTTATTGTTGACTTTATATTTATGTGTTATATCCAATGTGCAATATAGGGAATCAATATTTTTTTTTAATAATAAAAAAAATTAATTTTATAAAATTTAATTGGTTGATATCTTTGAAGTGTTATTGCAGGTTTCACGTCATTCAATGTATAAAATTGATTATACAATTAATGGATTTGACAAGAAATGGAGGGAGCATACTATTTGCCAATATTTATTAGGGCCCGTTGTACCATGGACAATGAGTCCCACACCAATCTCTTGTACGCCATAATAAAACCTCCCTTCTTAATTTAATAAGAAAGTTCATTGGGCGTTGATATGAGAATCAGAGTGAAAGGAGGAGAACACACTTCACACATCTACTCCATTCGGCANATGGACAATGAGTCCCACACCAATCTCTTGTACGCCATAATAAAACCTCCCTTCTTAATTTAATAAGAAAGTTCATTGGGCGTTGATATGAGAATCAGAGTGAAAGGAGGAGAACACACTTCACACATCTACTCCATTCGGCAGAGCATTGCGAAGGCCCTGGTTGCCTTCTACCAGAAGTACGGTATGACAAGACTCTTCTGGTGGCGAATCCCAGGCGCTGCGAGCCGAAGAAGTTTGGAGGTGTGCACGTTTCCAAAAATCTTATCATTGAAGTCCTATTTTTGTTAGGGTATTCGAAACATTTTTTGATATTTTTGAAATCAATTTGATTATTTTCATTATGTTTTATAATGAATATTATTTTATCTATTTCCTATTTTTAATATTTTTAATAAATTTTAGTATATTATTTGTTGATAGTGAATATTATTTTATTTTGTGATTTTTAATGTTTATAATAAATTTTAGTATATAATTTCTTATTTGTATATGTATTAATTTAAAAATTAAATTAATATTAAATGTAAAAGAAAATATTTTTATAAATTAAAATTTAGGGTTTTGGTTAAAGATTTATCTTTATAAATAAAAAAATTTGAAAGATGAACTAGTTCCTGATGGATAGATAAATAATAGTTTTGAAAATGTAAAAAAAAAACTACTATTATCTTTGGAACATAAAAATACATCATCATTAATATAAAAAATAGAACTAATATAAAGTTATTTTAATTTTTTTTTAATAATAAAACTAATTTAAGTTATTCACTTCACACAATTTTATATTTGTATATACATATATATAATCTAGATAAAAATATATAATTGTGTGATGTGAATAACTTAAACTAGTTCTATTATTTAAAAAAATTAAAATAACTAATATTATCTTTCGAATATAGAGATATCTTATTATTTTATTTTAAATAAAAATTTAAATACAATTTTAAATAAATAGATTTTAAAAAACCAAATAAATGAAATTTAGCTTAAGGTTCATTATACATTTTGAATAACAAACAACCTTCAATTATTATCTTTTGACAAACAAATTCATTACTTGTGCATTTAGTTATATTGAGTTTCATTGTTCAACATGTATTTTCCAACTAATTAGGCAGGGACTGCGTTGTCATGCAACCCTTGTTTCCATTTTGATTTTAGGCAATGCACAAGTAATACATTGTTACAAGTTTTAAATGTTTCATAATACATGTGTTCTATTTTAACTTTTCACTTTGGATTACCTAAAACTATTAGATTAACATATTTCTAATAAATACATTGTTGCAAGTTTTAAATGTTTCATAATTATTTTAACTTTTCACTTTGGATTACCTACAACTATTACATTAACATATTTCTAAGAGGCAGTGTTAGAATGTTGTGCTCGTTTAACCATAGACAATATCACAATATTGTCACCCAACCATAGGCATGCAACCACCCCCGAGCATTGTAACCTTTGACAGATAGAATGATTCTAGAAGCATCACTAGACCCAAAGGATAACCAAGAGAGAGAGAGAGAGAGGGAGCACATTTCTCCAAAGGTAGCACACCAAGCAGAAAGTATCAAACCACATACCAAGACCAGTGCCCAGCTGCAGTCGTTGCAGCTGCACTCTTCCTCTAGACTTGCGCACCACTTTCTTGAGTGTGAGTGTGTTTCCAAATGAGCTCAAGAGCCTTCTATTTATACTAATATGGCCAGGTGAACATGTGTCTCTTCAAGCAGGGCCAACCTGTCCTTTTCTACATATAATACTTCAATATTACTTATTCTGCTAAGCCGACTTGTCTTCCAGAGTTTTCACACATCTGTTTAGGTTTTCTCTTGCTTCTGGAATATTCTATTCTAGTCAAAGGTTTATCCATGGAGGTTAATACCTCCAGCAGCTACCAAAACATCAACACTCCCTCTTGGCTAGGGAAGTATTTAACCATGATGTTCCCTTCTGGTCTTCATAGCCTTGCTCGATATGCCATGGTTACGTAAACCATGCTACCGGTAGCATCATTACGTCACACATGGCTACACCCATGTGGACTTGTCAATATCATTTAGGGGCCACAACCCACTAGAGAACACTAGAGATACACTTTGTAGTGTGTGTCACCATCATCGTCATGGGATACACTCACATGACGTGCTCACCCATGGCTACACCCATGTCGTGGGTATCATCATTACTATCATCATTATCCATCCATCTCGCATGGCATTGGCAAGACCTACATGGTCTTGCCGACCGGTAACATCACCAGAGCTACACAGGCTATCTCATGATCACCCAAATCATATTACGAGCAACACCATCACAGCCATACAGGTTCTCGACTATGCCACTAGCGTACCAGACTATCTCACTGGTGTAGCAACAACTCGACATACTAGACCATCTCATTGAAGTATCCTACAACTCGGCACAAGGCCTACAACTCAGCATGAAGCTTAGACAACTCGGCTCAAGGCCTACAACTCGGCATGAATCCTACAACTCGACATGAAGCCTACAACTTAGCAAAAGGCTTCCAACTTGGAACGAAGCCTACAACTCGGCACAAAGACCTACAACTCGGTACGAAGGCCTACAACTCGACACAAAGGTATACAACTCGGCTCGAAGGCCTACAACTCGGCACAAAGGTTTACAACTCGGCTCAAAGGCCTACAACTCGGCTCCAAGGCCTACAACTCGGCACGAAGGCCTACAACTCAGCTCAAAGTCCTACAACTCCTTTTAACTAAGAGAATCCTCAAACCATGCTTCCATCTGCTACATGTCCTTATGCATCCTGCAAAGTGTCACGAAACCTTGCTTCTTCCTGATCATTGACTCCCTTTGAGTCCTTTCAAGTCTTGTTTTTTTGTGGTAACCTTCCTAGAATACGTAGGATAACATGATATGCAACATAAACAACAAGAGAAAAAGTATTTCCATTATAATAGCATTTTATATAAGAACATATCAATTTGATGGTAATTCATTATAGCATTAACAAGGTGTCTTGTCTGAGAACAAGAACAAGAAAGATCTCCTAGAGGAGATGTTAGTTCATATTGCAATTAAGTAAAATAAGCATTTATATTAATAGTACATGCTACCAAGTATTCATTTGTTCCTAGCATTAATAAAATCTAAAGGATTGCAATACTTAAACAACAATAAAAATATCAAACCTAACATACAAACCTGGAGTTTGGCTATTGTTCCGCTTGAGTTGTTTTTCTTATGAGACAAGTATTCTTTCCAAGTTGGAGAGTGTGTTGTTCCTCTGAATGTATTAGATCTGAGATCTTCCTGGCTCTACGATTGCTTCTTGGACAAAGATCCATTTTCTTTCCATAGATTCAGATCTGCAGTAGTTGCTTTTTATTATTTCTCCTACTCCATGTTCATGTGCTTGGAAGCTCCAAAAATCAAACTCTTCATCCTTTGACCCCTGCTCTTCAGTATGTGGTTCCATAATTTTTCCCTTTGTTCTTTGCAAGGATGATGTCAATCCTTGTCTTCCATGCTCTACCAAGAGACCATGCTTCTGTTGCACCACTCTAATTTTATGGAGGGAGTCATGACTGTCTTTGACTTTGATCTTGACTAGTCTTTTGACTTTGACCAGTTAAGCGTTGACTTTGACCCCAAAATTCAATTTGATGTTTTTTATGGATAAGGGAACCAGGAG
>SNQJ01S0036936.1:36405-50649 GCA_010110895.2 Picea sitchensis
AAGTTTCACCTATTCCTTTTTCTCGGAAGAAGCATTCATATTATCGAGTGTTGTTTGTTCTAGGGTCTTTGGGGCCATTTCCAAATATGTTCAAGCCTTGAAGGTTACATTGACCTTTGATGCTCTTAGGGTATACAAGGAGAGCAGCACGAGCCCAAACGTTTAGCGTTGGGATTTTTGGGCCAACAAATTATCATTAACAACTTTGGGCCAACAAATTATCATTAACGAGGGCCACATGAGTGGTTATGCTCATCCCATCACTTTATTTTTACAATAAATGTTTACTAAATTATTGTTTTAGATTTTCAAAATATGTATTTTTGAAGGTTTCAAATCAGATTCGATAATAATGTAGGTCATATCAAATTTATTAAATTGGACTCAATACTCTAACCCCAAAAATATGAATACCTATAAATGCATTTCGAAGCTTGGTAAAGTCATTATGAAACTAGGATGGGTCAAACATCCCATTTAATATATGCTAAACCATTAATCCCAAACTTAAATGTACAAACCCGAAACTTAAATGTAAAATTTGTACATGAAGTTATTTTTACTTGAAAATTGTGAATATGTGAAATTTATGTATCTCATTGTAATGAGAAAGTAAGGTGGGGGTTGTAAAATGAATAAGATTAAACATTTTATGATTTTCATCTTTTCCAATTTGTCGTTATTTGAATTTAGTGATAAAATATTTATTGAAATTGAAATTTTTAACTTTTTTTTTTATGAAAAATGATTGAGTATTTTCAAACATTTTTAGCAATTAAACTTAAATAATAATATTATTACTTGATTAAAATGATTTTTTTTTTATTAATATATTAATTAGTTTTAATTTTCAATTACACATTAAATATATATTTTTTTATCCTTTTTAAGAATTAAAATTCTTCTATTAAATTTGAAAAAAAAAACAATATTGAAATATTTTTTTGTCCTTTTTAAGAATTAAAATTCTTCTATTAGATTTGAAAAAAAAAAAAAAAACAATATTGAAATATGCAAATTGACATCTGATAAAAAAAAAAATCATTTATCACAATTGTACTTTTTAGGTTGCTAAATTGATTATGAATTTTGAGTATATAATTATATTATTGAATTGAATATTGTAAATTTATAATTCAAATTCAAATAAAAATAATAGTTACAAAGTAGAGACCTTTTATCATCTTAAGATCATGTTTTGGTTAATTAAATAAAAAAATAAAAAATAAATTGTTATCATTATAACCATTCAAATTATAATCATATTTGCAATTTAAAATGATGTAAAAAATTTAAAACAAACATCTAATGTCTTAAATTTACCTCAAAATACACAACCACCTTCCTTTGATGATATGTGCTTACACATTAATAACATGGATTTCAAAGCAATGAAATAATAAAACTTTGAAATTAAGTTAACATGATGTGATGGGACAATTAACCTTAACAATACTCTTTAAAAATTTTGATCTTTTATTAAAATGAGAACATCTCCAAATTACTTCGGCATTTTCATTCGCCTATGTAGGGGGTATGCTAGAAATAGGTGGGAGGAAGGGAGATTGGGCTTGCTACCATACATCTCCAACTATTGTGTATTCACCAGATGGTCGATATCTCCGTTGACATCAAAGAAATCATTTTCCATAGTGAACACACTTTCCATCTATTCATTGACTGACTTATCATCTCCAATAATCACATTGATTGCTTGATGATCTCTTATTGAGGGTTTTCCATTGAATCTTTGACCCTCACATCCTCTGTATTCACCTTGGCGAGTCTAACATCTATGATCCTATAGTAAAACTTCAAAGATGGAAGAGAGAATCCACCATCAAATACAAGAATATAGAGAGAGAAACCCTTAAGGTAGGGTAACACCATCAAATACTCCTTATGGAAGGAATCACTCCACAAGCCATGCTTGCTACAAGACAATAAAATTCAACACATATCCAATACAATAATGTTCATGTGTATTTATACTTTCTCATGTGTATTCCTAGGGATATTATGCTAACTACCCCCTATTACTATATTATTTCCTTTTAATTCCATAGTGAGCATATTATTTCTTTTTTATTACATGGTGGGCGTATTCCAATATTGTGACCACATTACATTCATTATCCCCTTGGGTACCTCTCTAGGTACCCCATATTACCCCATATTATCCTCCCTAGGTACATTACAAAGCCTTATAGAGAAGTCGTCATCCATGATCCTCCAACACTTGTCCTCCTACACATGTCGATGTTATCCACATGTATCTTTGTGCACCACTCTTTTTTTGCTTCATCTATTGACTTGTTTCACACCTTTTCCCCCGTGATTTGGTAGTTGGGAATGGTTTTGATGTGGTTGTATCGGTTGATAAGGGCTTGGAATTCTCTTCCAAGGGATTGAAGTGATGCATATAGGGGTTGAGGAAGGTAGAGGTGCCTCACGATTGGATACTGGAAGGAGTCATGAATGGATCCTGGAGGGAGTCATCCGAGGAAAAAGAATTTATTCAGCTACTTTAGTGGAAAAAACATAAAACTTACCCTTCCGGCTCTTCTATTTTGGATCAACGAAATTTAGTTCAATATCCATTTTATCTCTTCTCCCTTGGATCAACGAGATTTTTTTTAATATCACTAAAGGATGGATTTGCATTTCTCCTCTAAATAGGGGTTATTTATAGGCAAGCCCTATTTGAAGAAGATCAAGTAGGTCATGTTTCTTGTCCCTCTTCCCTAGCCCGAGAAGCAATCACAAGTTCAGACTACGACACCTACCAACCCTTTGATATTTATATCCCATACTATTATATCGTGTGAGAGCACTATGAAATCTATCTCATAGGATGGCCTTGTCCAAACAATGTAGTGGTTGGTCTAGGGTAGGCAACTTAGAATCATCCCACGGGAAATGATATCTTCTTTATTGTCTTCCTTATGTTTTCCTTGGTTTAAGTTTCTTTTTTATTTTGCACAAGTTAAGGAAGGGTTCTATTCAAGGGGGGCGCTTGACTATATGAAGGTTTGTGTATAGTTATGTTAGATTGTAATGAATAGTTTAACTATATCTTGGCTTGCAAGTCCCATTGGCCTCTTTAGGTATGCCTCCAGGTATTCCACTTGACCTTAGGAATCCTCGAGTGATAAGGGAGTCTCTTGTATGTTTCCAACACCTAGCCCTAGAAACCCTAAACTTAGAAGAGGCGCCAACACCTGGTCTACAAGAATGTCAATGTCTTTGTAGTTTCCATCATAATATTTCCCACAATCGAGCTACACTAGATATCCATCATCAAACAAAGCATCATGAAGGCTCTAATTCTATAGGTATTTGTAAACCAAAAGTTTCCTCTTCCCCATTCTGAAACTCCAATTTCCATACACATAAGTGGTGTCAAGAACCTCGATGGCAATCTTTGTTCCATTATGCAATTGCACTTGTAAAATGCCCTAAAGTTGTCTAGCCAAACTTTTTCCCCTTCCTCGTGTTGAACTTATGCTTATACTGAGGGGTGGGTAAATTAGTATATAATACTTTTTACTTTCTTTAACCATTCATCGATCATTCATTAGCTAAGAAACAATAATCACATATAAACTCAAATCAAAATGCACAAAGTTTAACATGGAAACCCAATCGGGAGAAAACCATAAAACTTGTCTTTATAAATGTCTGGAGGCACCAACCTATTGGAGACACCATTCTCCTCAACTTAACACCAACTCAATAAGATGTAGGCACCAACCTACTGGAGACCTAATCTCCTTAACTGAGCACCAAATTAGCAGAACCTGTAGGCACCAACCTATTGTTACAATATTTGCAAGCACCAACCTGTTGGAGACACTGATCCCCTTACCTGAGCACCAACTCAAAAAGATATATGTAGACACCAATCCATGATCCTCATACACAAAGTACTTCTAACTTTACCTACATGCTTCATTCCACGTACAATCCTTCAAACCCTAGTCACATGTAGCCTCCATTCCCTAGCGAGCCTCATAACATCATTCCCAGAATATGATCCCAGACTGCAACATCACAACTGTTGATGCTTAAAAGTGCAACGTTGGATACCATGCTCGCAAATGATTGCCAAGCTTTATTATTTAATTATATTAATAATATAATTGTAGGTGGGACCCCTTGTTTGACTTATGGCACTATGATGGAGAAGCGACACTTATATTTCGTTTGCCTATGTATTGGTTGCGACGTAGTTTATATAGCTTATTCACTTCAAATCATGGTTAAAATGCTTGTGATAAGGAATTCTGATGATTAAAACGAGAAAGAATATGATCTTCATTACCTCTTGCAAAATGTGATATGTTGCTTTAATGGGTGAAGGAATATCACTCCGATTTGATTTTGATTTTATATGTACTATATGGTACATGGGTGACCACCCCAACTCTTGCTACAATTGTGGTGCACATTGTTTTGATGGCAATAGTAGTTGTATTCCTAATCAAATAGTCATATGTTAAATGGTGGAAAAGGTTGGTGCATTTTTAAGTTGGAGCATATGCAAACTATGGGATAGTGGGTTTGTATTGATCAATGGGAATGTTAATGGAATGTGAGTTGTATAATGCACTTGGCTCATACTAGCCATGAATGAATTCCAAGGGGGAAGCAATGTGCAGTAAATGTGTGTCACTCTTACTCACCTTGAGCCCGCCACCCTAGTCATTTGCATTGCACAAGTCTCGTGGTTTGTCATCCTCTGACCAATCCTTCGTGTGTCCTCTCACACCTTGGTCATTTTCTCCTTATGGGTCTTTCACCGGGTATGGGGTTTTCTTATTTCTCCATCCATGAACTTCACTCCGCTCTTAAATCAAGTGTTGGATCTTGTTGCTCGTGGTATATGTATTTCTCAAGTTGTCATGATGTTTTCAGACTGTGTATTGGTTGTTTGCAAACGTTGGTTTCATGTGGTGGTTATTCTTAGACTATTGGCATTTTAAGGAAAATAAGGGTCATGGGTGTCTTTGTTGTGTGTAATTGTTCACGATTTTTTATCAGAAAATGAGTGTTGTTGGGCCTTCTTTGCCTCTAGTTTCTTTTTGGGTTTTCCCTACCTTACCTATGGGGTTTTTGTGAACACTCATGTATGTCAATGCACCCGCGCTATAACATCCACTCTATGACTATTAATGTAAGGCACTGTTGATGAACTTTCTATGCTTTTATTAGTGGAAACCCTCATTTCATTGATCACAAGCTCTCTTCTTCCACTTACTGTCACTATTATCTCTCTTCTGCCACTTACTGTCACTATTATACACCAAACCCTATGTATTATTGTGAAAACGTTGCTTACCCAGAATAAGATGGGAATATTGTTCTTGCTCTTTTACTTGGGGTCGGGTTTAATTGGTCACTTGCTTGGCAATTATGGAAGAAGTATTGCACCCACTTATTCATTGGAAGTTACAGTCTGTCTTTATGAAGCTTATGAGCTCGATAGCAAACATTGTATATCGTTGTTTAAAATAGATTTGTCATGTTTATCGAATTTCCAAACACTTGTGTATAAGATGTCTATTTCTCGAACTCAATAATACGAACCAGAATGAAATTAATGAGAAATTGTGATGAATGATTGGCTCGATTAAATGGTGATTATGAACAGAGATTTGTTTTGAGGAATTGCACGGGACTCTGTGGGATTTAAAGAACTTTGTTGTGGGTTGGTATTATGGGTTGTGACTTGTCCACTCCAAGACCGTTGTGATATTTCTTGTAGTGATTATGATGTTGCTCGTTTTGACTATATTATATATGGCAGTGTGGTTCTATGGTTATTTTGGTTAAATAATTCTGGGCATATCACATCAGTCACTGTGTAATACAGTTTCAAAGGCCAGTGAGCATTTTGTTAAGGAAGCATCAGCTTTGGGTTATTGTTTGGAAACAGAGCATTGTTTAAACTTTAAAATTTCAAACAAAAAGACATTTTGTTTGCAAGTTTACATGAGAGATGGCACGGTTTGATTTTCATTTGAACAGTATCCATATATTCTCCCCAACATTCTATCATTTTTTCGCTAATTACACTCCCTCCACGATCCCGATTTCACTTATTTATCCTTGTTCTGTGATATTAATTTTTAAAGAGGAGTATGTGTGGAAGCAAAAGAAAGTTAACATAGCAAGAGTTGAGGACTAATATTCTTAATATTTTTATATACATAGTTAATTGTTTGGTTAATTGTTGAACAATATTTGTATATTGATCCCCTCCATGATAACATTTTTGGCTAATTACACTCCCTCCATATTTCCAATGAACCCTATCATTCCCTGTTCACATGGAAATTAATGAATGATGCATTATGGATGGATTTGCATGTATCTCATGTCAATTTTGGAGCCAAATTTTGATTCATGTAAGCAGAGTTTCATGTATGGTTTATTAAGAGCTTCATTACTGACAAACGGTTGCTACAAGATGAGCTTTTTCAGTAGAGACAACAATGGTCGAAATAACAGAGTCAGGGGGGATTGGAATCGAGTCCATAGGAGGCCTATATTTTCTATCCATTTTGACGTTGACCCGCAAGAATTGAACCAGCTATTCCAAGATGGGTTCTTTAATTAGGTTGGCCATGGGATATTGCACCCTCGACCAGAGAGACCCCCTTTCCAGCCTCCTCAAAATATTCCCAGCATTCTCGTTCCTCCACATGTGTCTTTGCAGCCCGAAGTCCCCGCAAATGATGGTTGGCAAGAAATTGTCCACCAGCTTGTCTCTCACCATCGTTGTTGGCCCACTGTGTCATTGCATTTACCACCACCAATTAACCCCAATGTTCAAATTGATCCAGTTGTTTCACCAGTACAATCCTCGCACGCTAGCAAGAGATTGAAAACCAAGATTCTGCAACCTGTGCAAGACAAAGGAAAAGCAGCGGCCTCCCCCTCTAGTCCATCCACTGACTCCTCCAAATCTGTGTCCTCCTGCCTCCACCTCAAAGATGATTTCTCCCATGTGATCAGTGGAATACAGCCTCAAAGGTCTAACCAACCAAAGGTCACTCAAGAGAAGTTAGTTAGGGACAGCAATGAGAGGAGGAAGTATGTGTCACAAAGCAGCAAATATGGGTTCTAAATGCTTGTTTTTATGATTTTCAGTGATGAGGACAACGTTTAATGGTTTTCAGTATATTTTGGACAGCAAGCCTTATTTTTGGATATTTTGTGGATAATGTAGATATATATTATGCTTTTGGATATTATATAAATTATTGTTGATATTTAAATATCCGGTTTAAAAATCCACAGGAGCTACAAAGGTGTCATATGATTTAAATGATTATCTTTTGTGCCTATATTTGATGATTGAGAAAGAAGAATTGATGGGAGTCACAAAGGGTCCCACCTATTTTAGTTATTATTAATTAAGACCCTTAATTATATATTATTATTGTTTTCTCCTATACTAATTTGTTAAGTTAATTTGACTTAACTAACTAAATGTAGTTGAACTACTTCAACTAATTGGAAAAGGAAAAAAATCCAAATTGGATGAAGAAACAAGAGGAGAATAGAAGGAGAAAAACAAGACTAATGTTTTCTCTTTAGTTACATGAGATAGTTTCAGTTTTCATTCATTTCTGAGTTTATTCGAAAGCCTAATTCTCTTGTTGATAGTAGGGTCTTATTGTAGACAGCAAGGTTTAAGACTGGACCTTACTTTTCATCCACTTGTTTTAGAGGTGTTGATTCATCCTTGATAGTCTGTGTATTCTTGTCTGTTTGTGAATTAATTTTCATGGTTGATAAAGGATATCTTGCAGAGTCAAAATGGCAGCAGTTTGTGGCAAGTTAATCCAGATTATTAATTTCAGTTTTACTTTAATGTCGGAGTCTTTTTGTATGGTGTTCATCGGAGATCTCTAAACCAGACTTTGGTCCATACCCTCGCAGGGGTTTGTAAAGAGAAAAACACTTTTGGTATCTCAGAATGAAATAAAATCAGATTGTTATTCTGTCTCATACATGTGTTTTTGTGACTTGGTTACTTTTTCGCTTTTGGTCTCCATGTTCACTTTAGTGTAAAATCTATATACATTTCAATAGCTTTGTATAAACTTTATTTCATATTGCAACATATATAAATTATAAAATCAGTCTTAATCCTTGTAATTAATACTCGCGGATTGAGCAAATGTTTTTGAGGCTATAAATCTCAGGTGACATTCCCAACTATCTTGTCCTAGCCATGCAAGATCTGAAAATGATTGAGTAAGGTGTTCCATACCTTTTCCTCAACAACAATCTTAAAGCAACACACATTGCAACATCACATACTTTCATTCCTTCATGGCACTTCTTAAGAACAAGAAAATCCCAAGAAAAACCTCTTATACTTCTCTTACACACCTTTAGATCCCAAAAAGACACCCCATCTCCTTTAATGCACTTCAGATCACCTATGCACACCTCATACTTGATTTCTTGCTTGGTTTCACTATGAATGCATACATTGATCATGTATTTATAGTGTTTCTTTCCTCACTTTTGGGGCCAGCCTGTAAAGACTAGTTGAGCTGAATAAAATCTTTTGGTTGGGTTGTCGGATGGAAAAATCCATATCTCCTCATTCCTAGGGAGTTAGAGGGAATGCGATATACCGTTGGAAAGGTCTCAAAATAATTTTTCCAACCATATAACCTATGCTCCCATCTGAGCTAGGTATATAGGGTAAAAATTCCTTCAAAGATAGGGTATCCAAATTGAGCATCAATAATCCAAAAACAATGTTTCCAACAATCTCCATCTTGTAATCACTATCTTGGACATTTGTAGTCTCCCTCTGTCTTTGACATCAATGAGAACAATATTTACAACACCTCAAACACAAACAAAGTGTCCAATGAATGAATCCTTATGTTATTTCCCTAAATAAATTATACAATAATAATGAAATAAAACCTTCCACAAACACAAATAAAACGTCCAATGATCAAATACTTCTACCATTCCCAAAATAAATTTATTTGCGATGATCAAACGAGTTTACCTATTATATAACGTTTTAGGATTTGCAGATCTTGTTTATTTTGTACTTGGCATGGCCAGTAACATACCATAAACCTGTAAAAACATATCCTCCTATACCTTACATTACACTAATTTATTTTCTTGTGAGAGCATGCATACCTTTAAATTGACATATGGAGCATCCTACATTGTGATTTATCTTACAAATTCCGACACTATACATGGTTTTTGATATTTTGATAAAGACAACACTCATTTATGTTTCACATTTTCCATAGTTTGTTAGGTTTTGACAACACATACCCTTGCAGTTACATTCGAAGGTTCTCAAGCATTCGACTTTTCATATGTCTAGAAATGCTTGAGATCTCTCCTTGTTAAATATGGATGCCCATGAGGTGCTCCATGAGACTTGTAAATAATTTATCCATAGAGCAATAAATATATCATTGCCCCCATTTTTTTTTGTCTTTGTTTGTGTGTGTTGTCGGCTCATGTTTGATCTATTCACTTCTCCATTTATTTGTTGATTAACAACTAGTTGCATGTCATGTTCCAACAACTGGTATCAGAGCCAAGGAAGGAGGCATGATGGATTTGTCTAGATGTGTGAGAGTTTGGTATATCGATCCAAGCAGTGAAGGGCAAACCGTTTTGGTGGAAGAACTAATGGATTCAGTGGACGAGCAGGTGGCCATGGAGGTCGTGGTGGTAGAGGGGCTTATGGGGGTCATGGTTGCTTCAAAAATGAAGGTAGGGATGATTGTGTTGGAACCAATCATAGGTTGGAAGAATCCACACGGTCGTTCAAGAGGCTGGACCACCCGATAATGTCTAGTGATCACCATGTGGATGATGTTTGTGTTGTCACCATCGACCGAGTTGCCTCAATGGCCTTGAAATGTGAGTTGGACGCTATGGGTATCAAAGGGAAGTACGCAAAGTGCATGGTCGGGATGCTCTGTGTGTTTACGGAGGGAGGGAGGCATGCAGGAAGTGGTGTGATGACATCTATGCACCCACGACGGGAAAGAGTTTGAGCTCCTTTGGTTTAGGTTGTTTGATGCCCTAAAAGTGGAGTTGCATGTGGCGAAGAAGCAATGGGAAGCACAGGTTAAGGGAAGGTTGAACGAGCGAGCTAAATGAGCGGTTGAGCGGACTGGCATGGACGAATGAGGTGCATGCTTTGATGTGTGTGTTGTTCCTGGCCTACACATCTGAATCACAACATGTGGTGCACTGGATGTTGGTATACTGGTCCGCGACAAGATGGGGCACATCACTGCCTGAAAGGAGGTCACAGCCCATGTGGTGCAAACAGAGTGCACACTCGATGGCTAGAGGGAACCCACCCAAGAGAGAGTGTGGTGGTGCTACCTAAACAAGTTTAAGAGTCATAGCGAGAGTCGTGGTGGAGATGGTGATGGTGTGAATGCAAAGTTCGAGGTGGAGTTATTTTAATGTAAATGGGCATACGATTATAAGACTTGGTTAGGCATGCGTACCCTAGTTTTTTTTTTTTAATGTCACCGGTAAAGTCTAGATGACTTAGGTGATAGGGGGACAGCATGTGGTATTCCCATATACCCTGTCTTTGAGGGAAATTTGGCTAGTTTTGGTCACGGGGGGGAAGTTATATCAAGAGTCGTGGTTTTGTTAGCTTGTGGTCGTAGATCCAATGGATTGCATGCTCCATTAGCTTAGAGGTGAGAGGTGAAGGCTCACTTGGATGGCTTGGTCATATTCGGTCAAGGAAGTACATATTTGTTGGTTATGGTGATGGAGTTAAGGGATGTAGATTGTGGGATCCTACTACCCACAAATCATCATTAACAAAGATGTGTACATGGAACAACCAGGAGTTGTTCAGGATCACAAAGAGAGATTTGTTTGCAAACTCAGGGAATCATTGTATGGCCTAAAGGTACCCACGCAATGGTACAAGGTGTTCCATTCCTTCATGGTGAGAAAAAATTTACATTACGTGAGTATAACCATTGTGTTTATGGTATATTCACTATCTTGGTGTTATATGTTTTGTTTGTAGCAAGCACAAGCATGGTTACGATCGACAAGTTGGCTCAGTTGGTTAGGATTTTTGATATGAAGGACCTAGGAGCAGCTAAAACAAATCTTGGGCATGGAAATACACAGATACATGAAAGATGGTAAGCTTTGGTTGTCACAACAAAAGTATGTGGAGAAGATACTCTATGAATAATGTGAAATCGGTAAACATCCCTTTGGATTTCCATTGTAATATTTCTTCATGTTTATATCCTAAGTAATGAAGAAGAAAAGGGTTATATATGTCACATGTATCGTATGCTAGTAGGGAGTTTGATGTATGCGATGAAATGGTCAAATATTTCACATGCAATTGGTGTTGTGAGTGGACACATGACAAAACTAGGTAAAGAGCATGGAAATGGGTGCTTTAGTATATGAGAAGCACGAGTATCACCTACATTGATTGCAACGATTTAGTTTTTGGTTATGTTGATTTAGTGGAGGTGGAGTAGTCCATACTGAAGCAAACTATGCAGACATGTTCACACAACCGGTATTGTTAGAGAAGTTGCGGTGGTGTTTAAATTCTCTTGGAGTTCATGAAGGCGATTGTGGGCAAGGTTTGAGAAAATTGTTGTCAAGGTGGAGATTGTTGGGTTGTGACAACACATACCTTTGTAGTTACATTCAAAGGTTCTCAAGCATTTGACTTTCTATATGCTTGGAAATGCTTGCGATCTCTCCTCATTAAATATGGATGCTCATTGTAACACACTCGACCCCCTAAACTCAATTAGGCTGGTGAGATGTTCATTTTTCATCCTTTTATAAGTTAAACACTCAGGTTTTCCCTTCCTGGTTCCTACTCGTCCTGATACATGTGAGAACTTCTCTTATCACAACGTTTACTATGTCCAATCTTACTCATCTAACCCTCAACTCCTGTTGCGATCACCCCAAGGGTTTACTACAACAATTAGGGACAAAAACACTTCATATTGAATAGTTGAAATCACTTTGTGTAACCGGATCAATGATGGGCAGCGACTCATACCCTTTTCTCATCGAAACAGTGGGTCAAGGGGTATGAATTTCCATCTCGATGTTTCCTCTTTGATGGATTGTTCTGACAAATCCAACGGTCCACGAAATCAAAAAACAACGGTCATGATCGCATCGAAACCTTTATTTACTTGATGGTTATCACCCATCTCAATTTTCATTCAATTGCATGAATAGGTGAGTCCCTCGACAAATCTACGGTTGATATTTCATGGGATTCCTTCTGTGAATCGATGGCTCATACTCACTCGAGGTCCTTTATCCATTGGACTGCACCCCCTCTGAGTGATCATAGACTACTCCGATCAGTACTCTCCGATGAACTACTATGATGGATCTGATGATCCTTGGTGCATCCCATCTGACGGTCACGACTCGCTTAGGGTCCTATAGCTGCACAATGGTTAATCGACACATCTCTCCTTCTAAGCCGTCTGCGTTGGAAGGGATCAGCCCAGATACAATGGCTAAGAATCCATTAGAGTCCTCCCCGATAGATCTATGGTCCTCAAAAATTCTCACTATCAGACTCTTTCCTATGCTCATTTTCCAAACCTATCTGACCGTCTACGCTCCAATAGACTTCTGAGTGAAGTATTGGGCATCTACAACCCAAATCTCACTTGAGTATCCTCTGATAGATCAACGACTCATGATTACTCAGAGTCCTCCCATCGAAGTCCCATTACAGCTTCACAACTTGGACACTCTGATGGCCTCATCCTCTGACCAACGATCGAGATCTCCCTTCTCCACCAAATCTATGGCCGAAGATCCTTCTGATTCAAATAGGAGTTTTCATAAGAGTTAAAAGCCAGTTCTAAGGCTTAATAGACTAAATTATTTTCGAGCTTATTCACCTGGGGTTCTATCTGACTTCCTTAGACATTACTCATCTCCGCAGTTGGCTAAGGGCACCCTTACTCCAAAATCTCATTGAATATTTTTCATCCTGCAAACTTTCCATTTCAATGCGGGAGGTTTCACTAGGCTGAAGGATTCTTAAAACTACACATAAACCTTCCTAGAAATCAGGGTATTATGTCCACTCGCCCCAGATGAAGAATTATATCTTGCAAGCTTAGCTTTTTACAGGGATATAACCTGTATTAACACTTCTCATTCAAGTATTCATATTTACCATTATTAATAGTGAAAACAATTATACATAATCCATTTTACTCGGGAATTCAAGATTCTTTCAATTAACTATGTTTATCTCATAAACAACAAACAATTTATCTTCATTGTTACACATGCAATAAACATAACAAGTAATAACACTTATCTGTTTAGTGAATAATCTCAACCAGCCAACGAACTAAGGAGAAAAGTGTTTCAACCCAACCGTAGGCTATGCTACACAGTGTCTTTATATAGCATGCCACCCCCATGCCAAGCCATGATACCACCAAGGGACTAATTCAGTTGACTTTCAATCTTAAGAAATGGTTTAAGAAGGTTACTCCCCTTCACTCCACTAAAAACAACATAAGTTTCCCTCTTCCCACTGATCTCAGGGCCTTCACAAGTTTATTAGGTACCTTCCCAACTAGATTTCATATACACAAGGGAGTCCCTTATATATTACACAGTCCCTCGGTGACTTCCCCTTCTAGTTTTGGTTCTTTTCAATGTCTTATTTATGTCCTGAAGATGGATCATGTTGTGGAACTGAAAATTCGACCCATAACAAATAGTATTGTGGATATTTTGAACCAACGTGAAGTACCAAGTTGCGACCCTCTATTGCTCCAGTCTGGATATGGGTCTTCTCTGCTCTAGGGTGACCATTAATACCTTGAGCAAGTTTCCTATTTTCCTCATAGAAAACTACCCAAGTTCTTTGTTGCTCATAGTTGTGTGCATGAGTCCCTCCACTCACTACCCCATCTATTTGTGAGTCGGCGACTCACTCTATTCACGATGGACCTATGTGATAATTATGTCTTCTGAGTGCCTTCGCGTTGGTTATCTTATGCTTCTCATGTCATTTTAATATTCATGTGGGTTCACTCTTTCTCTCTATGTGATAATTATGTCTTATGAGTGCCTTCGCGTTGGTTATCTTCTGCTTCTCATGTCATTTTAATATTCATGTGCTCTCTCTCTCTCTCTCTCTCTCTCTCTCTCTCTCTCTCTCTC
>SNQJ01S0036936.1:51278-61301 GCA_010110895.2 Picea sitchensis
CTCACAAGTCACTCAATTCCAAAGGTTCTTTGTGTCTTACAGAGATGAAGTAAAAGATAAATATTGTGTACCTGCTCAGAACAAGACAACAAAATAGAAAAAGGGCACTTTCCAAGTACCAAAATGATGTTAATGCTTCATAAGATAATGAACTCTTAAAAAATAGACTAGCTGATATAAAATTGCAGCAGTATAACAGTTTACAACAACAATGATAAATTTGTAACAGCCACAAAAGTTATGCTTCAAAATGCTTGAGAAAAGACTAGATATAGTAGCTTTAATATGGAAAATTGATGTTATATAGTCACAAGCAGATTTAGCAATGTCTAGCTAGCATAACATGTCACTTTTGAAGTTAGTTTGTTGTTGTTATATGGTTGTAGCAATATTTTGCAACAACAACAAGTTAGTTATTGAAATAGGATAATATAAGGTTAGTAGGAGTTAGTGGATGCTCCAAAGAAAATAGTTTGAAAGTTGTTTGATCAATCAATCACTGGTAGAGGGTAGACTAGTGCCTTCTAGGGTAATGGAGTCAATGATAGCAGCAACAACTATTAGAGGGAAATAGAAATGATAATACTTAGTCAAAAGGAGATGGAGAAGATGAGAGAGGTGTTGGTAACCCAATGCCTCAAACATCCAAGTCCTAGAGATGATTGCTAGAAAGTAAGGAAACTTAGGCCCTAGCGATTTCTCTTTCCTTAGATAAATTGAAACAAAACATGCAATAGGAAATATAAGTAGGGTTACTAGAGTGCTACAATGGTAGGGATCTAGTATCTACTTCTAGATAAGGTGCTCCTTGAGAAATTTAAACAAGTTGAAAATTATAGAAAAAGGGATAATAACTTATACCTTTCTCCTAGGGTTTCAAGCAAACAATTTCATAATCTTTGACACGAAAAAGTTAAATTCACCATAAGCATTCATTCACAATAAAGAAATGCAGATTTTATACTTACTTCACCAAGAATAATCAAGCTTAAACCCTAGTGGAAGATTTTCCACCATGAAAATAGCCAAGATACACCAAAAATGCATCTCCAAGAAGTTGTGCACCACTTAGTTTCAACAAATAAACCTTAAAGAGGTATGAATTTCAGACCACCACTTGTGTGATGAGTGAATGATGAATAAAAATGAGAGTTTTATCTCTTATTTATACAGTATCAATGACCTTTAATTACAATTAGGTCATAAAAATGTCGACATGGCCAAATTACATTTAAAATCTATTTTTTACATAAATGACAATAATTAAACCCTAATTTCATCTTCAAGGGTGACATCATGCCCTTCTAGGGTGACGTTAGGCCCCCAAGGTGGAACACTAGGCCTCAAATGCAAAACGTTTGGCCTCCAAAGGCCCTAAATGTTGCCACACATGCCAACTAGCACCAAATGGTCCTCATAAATGCAATCCCTGATTGGATGACATCAGGGTCCCTCAAGGGTCAACGTCCTGGTGGAAAGGAAAAACCCCCCTAGGTATAGGTATTCCAAAGTGTCCCTGGTGCAACATCCTTCTTTCTTCCTGGTTCCAGCCTTTGGTTTCTCTTTCCCCCAGGTGGGGTCACAACATCCATCTATTGGGCTTTCAGCCCAATGAGGTTTGGCCTAATCATTCCCCCATATGTATCTGTTCACCTGGAAAAGTCCTGCAGAAACAACAAGTACACCCTCTAGGGGCTCATAAGTCACAGGGATCATAGCAATGTCAATCACATCTAATAATCAAATTACCCAAACATGTGCATCAAACCCCCCTTTACCCAAACAAATTCTCAAAGACGTTATGTAATTTAACAAGTCAGGTTTGGAGAAAGTCTCAGGATGTCCTATTGGGAAAATCCTCCTCAAGTTTGGGGTGTTTCCTAGGTGATAACCAATCTAAGGTCATGTAAGTGTGTGTGAGGTGGCGTAGGGGAAATTTTTTGGCAGAGGGTGCAGTGATAACGGGGAAATGTAGGTCTTCCATGTGGGTGCCTCTGTAGAGGGTGAGTTGCACATTATCATGGATGTCATGGTTTCCTAGCCCATTCAATTCCTTTTATTCTTAGTCTTATTTATTTTGGTCTTTTTTCTTTTCAAGGGAAAAGTTGGGGGACACTATCCTGGCGTGGTGACCAGAGGTGACAACGTTACCCACAAGAATTTCATGGAAATGAGAAGTATGGCTCGTGATGAGACCCCCTTTCTCTTGGCTATGCCACCAAGAGCCTTTACCCTAGTTTGGTGACCATATAGATGGTAGTGTCATACCGCTACATGCCAATGGACCTAATAGGTCGACTCATGATGAGACCTCCCATCCACCAGCTAGTACCTTGAGTTTTGATTTATCTTATGGGTCCCCTTTTCTTACTGAGAAGCCTTTTATTGCTTTCTCGGGAATCCCTGGGCGAAGCATCTCAAAGGTTTCATTTTTTATTTTAACTCTTGTTAGCTACTTTTACCCCCTGGGCCTTTAGCCCCTTCTTCCCACAAGGCAAGGTACAACCCTTCCTAGTGTGACAAACCCCATGCCCGAACAAAGGTAGGGGGAAATGAGAGGAATAAATATGGAAAGTGGTAAGTATGAAGGGAATGGACGATGACCTTTCATAGACCCACCCAGTGGAAACCCATCCTAAAGGGAGATCAACTTGCTAGGGCATCATGTCACCCTTCCAGGTATGAACAAGTTAAAGAGCATAATTTCCAAGAAAATGTTACAAAATGAAGGAGAATTCAATGCAACATATTCAAGTGCTTCAATAATCATAGTGACACATACCATGATACGTGGACTCATTACCTCATGGAGCAAGACTTACTGCTACTTCGGGACCAGGCTGGTGGGATGGATGTTGCTGTTGTCGATAGATGGGTTGCACTGAAGAAAAGATGGGCCCCCCGAGGTCATGCTCAAATTGTTTGGCTCTCGGCACTCCATGTCTAGGACCTGTGGGCCTTGAGACATGATCTCCTTAGTTATCCCTAGGATAGGGGATAACGAGTATCATGGCCAGTACTCAAGGTTTCCTTCTGATTCAATTGTCTAGTATTTTTATTAATTATAAACATAATTGCATGCTTCACAATTACATTACATGAAGTCTTAGCATAGTTACAGTTACGGGGAAAACATGGTGTTAAATTCCCCTCCCCCTTAAATAAACATCGTACTCAGTTTTTAAATACACCGTATATACAAATTTTATACATGAAACGAAAATGGATATGCCACTCTCATGGCATCTTCCAGTTCCCAAGTAGCCTCATCTACTCCAAATTGCTTCCATTGCACCTTGACCTGCACGACAGCTTGGTTCCGAAGCAATGTTTCTCTCCTGTCTAGGATGCATTGAGGTTTGGGTTGGAATTCTCCCTCTAGTTCCCCCTGTATCACAATCTAATCAATAACATGATTAGAATCATGAACATATTTATTTAACAAAGATACATGGAACACATTGTGAGCTTTAACAGTAGGTGGTAGGGCAAGTCTATATGTTATTGGTCCCACTCTTTCCAGGACTTCAAATGGTCCGTAATAGTGGGGTGATAACTTAGCACAAGTCCCCATCCTTAGGAATATTTTCTTGGGTTTTACCCTAAGATACACATTATCTCCCACCTTGAACACTTTATGAATTCTCTTGTTGTATGCATAGCTCTTTTGTCTATCATGTGCCACTTTCAAATTCTGCCTTATCTTGATCATTGCCTGCTCCATTTCCTTCAATAATTTCGATCCAAGTGTGATCTTTTCCATTGGACTGTTCCAACTAATTGGAACTCAACATTTTCTACCATAAAGAACCTTAAATGGGCTCATATTCAATGATTCTTGATAATCATTGTTATAAGCAAACTCTACCAGGGGTAGATATTCTTCCCATTGCTTGGGTTGATGCATAACATGCATCCTCAACATGTCTTCCAACACTTTGTTCACCCTTTTAGTATGACCATATGTTTGAGCATGGTAGGTCATGCTAAATGTTTATTGTGTTCTCAGTCCTGCAAACAAGCCCTTCCAAAAGTTCGAAGTGAACTTTGCATCTCTATTTCAAATTATGGTCTTGGTTAAACCGTGCAATCTGAACAAAAAAATTCATAAAAATGCCAACAACATCTATAGCCTTAAAAGTAGACTTAATGGGAATAAAGTGAGTTGTCTTGCTCAACTTGTCCACTACTACCATGATTGCATCGTGTTGTCTAACTGTCTTTGGAAAACATGTAATGAAATCCATGGAGATTATCTCCCATTTCCATTTGGAATTGGCAAAGGCTGCAATAATCCTGCAAGATGTTTGTGTTCGAATTTAACCTGTTAAATGTTGATTGTGTTCTCAGTCCTGCAAACAAGACATTCCAGAAGTTCGAAGTGAACTTCACATCTCTGTTTGAAATTATGGTCTTGGTTAAACCATGCAATCTTGAAAAAAAAAATCATAAAAATGCCAGCAACATTTATAGCCTTAAAAGTAGAATTAATGGGAATAAAGTGAGTTGCCTTGCTCAACTTGTCCACTACTACCATGATTGCATCGTGTTGTCTAACTGTCTTTGGAAAACAGGTAAAGAAATCCATGGATATTATCTCCCATTTCCATTTGGAATTGGCAAAGGCTGCAATAATCCTGCAAGATGTTTGTGTTCGACTTTAACCTGCTAAATGTTGATTGTGCTCTCAGTCCTGCAAACAAGCCCTTCTAGAAGTTCGAAGTGAACTTCACATCTCTGTTTGAAATTATGTTCTTGGTTAAACCGTGCAATCTGAAAAAACAAAATCATAAAAATGGCAGCAACATCTATAGCCTTAAAAGTAGACTTAATGGGAATAAAGTGAGTTGCCTTGCTCAACTTGTCCACTACTACCATGATTGCATCGTGCTGTCTAACTGTCTTTGGAAAACAAGTAATGAAATCCATGGAGATTATCTCCCATTTCCATTTGGAATTGGCAAAGGCTGCAATAATCCTGCAAGATGCTTGTGTTCGACTTTAACCTGCTAGCACTCCAAACACTTTGCAATGTGCTCAACAATGTCTTGCTTCATACTTGACCAATAATATAATTGCCTTACTACTATTATCCTTTCCTGATAACCAAGATGATCTACATAAGGTTTCCTATGGAATTCATCCATGATTAGATGTTTCAGCTCTATTGAGTTAGGCACATACATCCTATTATTGTACAACAATAAATCATCAGTTGTAAGTTGGTACTATTCATACTTTTTCTATTTGATTTCTTACTGCAATTCCTCCTTCACCTGATCGAAAAAATAATCTCCCTGTAAGAGGATTCTAATTCTCTGCTTGATGTCAAACTCTCCTACACTTGTTGTTGCTAAGTCTAGTGTTTGCACACTTCGGCTGAATGCATCGACCACTTTGTTTTCCTTTCCTTTTATGTGTTCTATTTCAAAATCAAACTCACTAATCAACACCATCCACCTGGATTGTCTAGCGTTTAACCATGGCTGATTAAACAAATACTTCATACCACAATGGTCTATCATCAAGACAAATCTCCTTCCAAGCAAGTAGCGCCTCCACATCTTTAATGCATGCACAATCGTTGCAAGGTCCAAATAGTCGATGACATACCACTGCTCATGCTCTTTAGATTTCATGATTCATAACATATCACTTGCCCTTCTTACATGAGAACTCCACCGAGTCCTTCCTTGTAAGCATCGATGCAAACCAAGAAATTTTTCTCAGGGTCTGCATCCTTCAAAACATAGGCATTGTTCAAAAGATGCTTCAGCTGATGAACGCTGACTTCACACTCTGTTGACCACACAAATTTCTTCCCTTTTCTTTGTAATGAAGTAAGGGGATGACCAATCTTGGAAAATCCCTTAATAAACCTTTTATAATATCCAACTAATCCTATGAATGACCTTTCCTCTGTTACATTCTGAGGGGCAAGCCAATCCATGATTGCCTTGATCTTCTCAGGATCCACTGCCACTCCTTCTGTTGAGATTATGTGGCCTAAATATTGGATTTCCTTATGAAAGAAATCACACTTGATGAATTTTGCATACAATTCGTGACCTCTCAACACTTGTAACACCATCCTAAGATGCTCTTCATGCTCTTCCTTAGTCTTAGAATACACCAAGATACCGTCAACAAATACCAAGACAAACTTATCCAAGTACTTGCTGAGAACATTATTCATCAAACACATGAAAGTAGTTGGTGTGCTAGTAAGCCTAGATGGCACTACCATGAACTCATCGTGTCCATATCTCGTTCTAGAGGTTGTCTTGTGAATTCCTTCATCCTTAATCCTGACTTGGTGATATCGAGATCTCGAGTCAATCTTAGAGAAAATTGTAGCTCCTTTGATTTGATCAAAGAGATCATCAATTCGGGGTAGTGGATACTTATTCTCGATGGTCATCTTATTTAATTGCTTGTAGTCAATGAACAACTGCAATGTACCATCACTTTTCTTCACGAACAACGTGAGTGCTCCTCATGGGGATACACTCGGCCTAATACACCCCTTATCCAACATCTCCTTCAGTTGCACTTTCAACTCCACCAATTCGAGTGTGTTCATCCTGTAGGGTACTTTTGATGTTGGTATCGCTCCAAGCACAAGATCTATTGAAAAATCAAGATCTCTCTTTGGAGGAAGTCCAGGTATCTCCTCAGGGAATACATCCTTAAACTCCCACGACATTGGATGATCTTCAAGCGACACCCTTTCCGACTAAATTTCTTAAGTTGTTGTGTGGATATCTATCTCACTCAAACTGGCTTCCCAATGCCTTGCAACACCCTCGTGTTACCTTCGGCATCTTCAAACTCCAATGTTTTATCATAATTGTTCAATTTTGATTTATGAACAACTAACTAGTCCATGCCTAGCAACACATCATATGATCCTAGGGGTAGGATATTCAAGGTTGCCTGAGTATGCATCCCACCCATTTCAAATGGACAAGTCTCCACCATTTTTTCCACTTTTCTCTTAGTCCCCGTGGCTAACTAAACCAACCATGCCTTTGCATATTTATTTCTTCGTAAGGCAGATGATTCAACAATTTGTGGTCATAACTAAGGTTATATCCAGAGTCAATTAAAATAGAGATGGGTTTCTTGGAAATTATACCTTCCAGTTCCACTACAAAAGCTTGGTGGTTTGCTTGTCGATTTTCCACAGTTGCGTATATCCTTGGCACATTTTTTGCCACATCATTGACCTTAGTAGCCTCTTGAACATGATATACTCTTTTGTTATCATGTTCTTTGTGAGGACAATCTCTCAACAAGTGTGCCTCTCCACAACCCCAACATTGTAGAGGTCCTTTCTTTGGTTCCTCGATTCTTTCTCTTGCCCGTTTAGCTAGCCCATTTCCACTCTAAGATGGAATGTTATGTTGGTGCACACTTCTCATTGATTGAACAAACTGAGCATCCTTCTTTGCCTTCTTATATGAGGATGATTTGAATCGCTTCTTCTAAAATCCGATCTTATCTTTTCTCTTCCAATCCCTAGAAGGCTCTTGCTTATGCTTAGAATAATCATATCAAAACTTTGCCTTCCTAATGGTATCCTCCAAGGTATTAGGCTCATCAAATTCAATTATGTTATGATAGGACTATAGAAACCCACCAAGGAAACGTTGTATCCTTTCTTTTTCATCCTTGAGGTAAGGGACATACCTCAACAGCTCTAAGAATCTCTTGACATAAGCATCCGTGGTAAGTTTCCCCAGCTTATGCTCATGAAATTCTTTAATATTGTCGTCGAAATACTTTTGAAATAAGTAGGCCTTCTTGAAATAATTCTCAAACTGATTCCAAGTCAGCTTTCTCTCTTTCAACCCCTTTACTTCCTTTAGGTCCTCCCACCATACGGAAGCTCCTCCATTTAGATTGAAGATGGCTATCTTCTCCTTTATATTTTCAGAGTAGTTATGTACCCAAAAATACTTTCTCACCCCCAACAGCCAAGCCTTGACTTCTTCTCCCTTCTTGATTTCCCCATCAAAGGTAGGTAGCTTAGCCTTCTTAATTCTTCTACCAAAGAACTTTGTGAGTGTCTCTTTTTCTTCTTCATGGGAACACTTGATTTGTTGTCGCTACTGAACAACTCCTCGAAAGTAGTCTTCCCATTGGATGGCTCTGTGGAAATACTTCCACCTACTCTATTTTTCTTTGCATCTTGATGCCTCTTCTTAGAAGAACTCCTTCCTACAATGTTATGGTCCAATCCATGCTTTTGGCCATTGAAAGGGGTTTTTAATCTCTTTGATTGTTGCAACTCTACATTACTAGTCACTGGACCTTGGTGTAGATGCTTCTTAATTTYTGACAAACTCTGCAGTAGCATTGCATTAAATTCGGCCTACTCAGCCTGAGCTCTCATGAGCCTCTTATTGTCTACTTTYAGACTTCTAAATRTGGCTACCAAATYTAAAGGGGTTTCTCTAGTTGTCCAACCATCAGATTCCTCATCTCTAAAGTGTGAGTTGGATTCCATGTTATGTTGCACCATTCTCCTCTACTTCTTTTTCAATATGTCCTACGTGTTGAAACAACAAACAATTATTGCTTTATTACAACAAAATTATAAACATGCATTCCAGGCAAAATAAAAGTTTTGCTCAAGCAATCATGAGGTCTTGATGACCCATTCAAGCCTAGAGTTTGAACTTTGCTCTGATACCACTCTGTAACACTTGGGTTTACCCTTCCTGGTTCCTACTCATCATGATACATGTGAGAACTTCTCTTATCACAATGTTTACTATGTCCAGTCTTACTCATCCGACCCTCAACTCATATTGTGATTGCCCCAGGGGTTTACTACAATGACTAGGAACCAAAACATTCCAGATTGGATGGTTGAAGTCACTTTGTGAAACCAAATCAATGGTCGACAGTGACTCGGACCCTCTACTCGTCGAAGCAACGGGTCAAGGGACATGAATTTCCATCCCGAAGGTTCCTCTCCGATGAATCATTTTGACAGATCCAATGGTCCACGAAATCCAAAAACAATGGTCATGATTGTATCGACACCTCTATCTACTTGATGGTTATCATCCATCTCAATTTTAGATCAATTGCATGAATAGGTGGGTACCTTGATAGATCTATGGTTGATATTTCACGGGATTGCTTCCATGAATCGACAACTCATACTCACTTAGGGTCCTTTAGCCATCATAGTGCACCCCCTCTGAGTGATCACAAACCACTCCAATCGACACTCTCCAATGGACTACTCCAATGGATCTAACGATCCTCAGTGCATCCCATATAACGGTCACAACTCGCTCAGGGTCCTATAGTTGCACGATGGTTAACCGAGACATCTCTCCTTCTAAGTTGTCTTTGTTAGAATGGATCAGCCAAGATCCAACGACTAAGAATCCATTAGAGTCTTCCCCGATAGATCTATGATCCTCAGAATTTCTCGCTATCAGACTCCTTCTTATGCTCCTTTTCCAAACCTCTTTGATCGTCTTCCCTCTGATATGCTTCTAAGTGAAGCATTAGGCATCTTCCACCCAAATCTCATAGGAGTATCCTCCAATAGATCAACGACTCACGATTACCCAGAGTCCTCCCATCGGAGTCCCATTACAACTTCACAACTCAAACACTCTGATGGCCTCATCCTATGATCAATGGTCGAGATCTCCCTTCTCCACCAAATCGACAGTTATTCATCCTTCTGATTCAAATAGGGGTTTGGATAAGAGTTAAAGGCCAGTTTTAAGGCTTAATAGATTAAAGTACTTTCAAGCTTATTCACCATGGGTTCTACCTGACTTCCTTAGACATTCCTCACCTCCACAGCTAGCTAAGGTCACCCTTAATTCAAAATCCCATTGAATTTTTTGCATCCTGCAAAGCTTCCATTTCAAGGTAGGAGGTTTCACTGGGCCGAAGTATTCATTGTGGAGCCTGATTATCTTCCTGATTCATAGGTATTTTTTTTCAGCCACGTTTATACCCCAGAATATTGTACACCCTCCACGTGAC
>SNQJ01S0036936.1:77139-89203 GCA_010110895.2 Picea sitchensis
ATGTTTTCCACCTTTGCCTTCTTCTTCCACCCATCCTTGGGATCCCTGTTGTCTGTTGTCAAACACAACCCTCTTATCAGGCTCCCGAATTTAAAGGGGCAATCTGGTGCATCCTTCTGTTTGGGGTTTCAATTGACCCTTCATACCTCCAAGTACCAAATATGCCAACAGTTATAACTGCTCAACCGTCCAATCTCGATCTCCATAACTGATCACGTGGGTTCATGTAATCTAGGTACGTTGGTAGGTGGTGTATTCAATTCTTGTAGGTGTAGGTTGGAATGTTAAGTAAGCTTCCTATTTTCTTCATTGAAACCTTCCAGTTCCACCTCACTAGTCACACTTGTGGTATCATGGCCAGTAGACAAGGCTTCCTTCCTAGTCAACTATCTAGTATTTTTATTAATTAAAAACATAATTACATGCTTCACAATTACATTACATGAAGTCTTAGCATAATTACAATTATGGGGAAAATGGGGTGTTACACCTATGAGGTGCTCCATGAAACTTGTAAAGAATTTCTCCATAGAGCAATAAAGATATGATTGCCCCCATTTATGTTTGCCTCTATCTATGTATTGTTGCTCATGTTTGTTGTATTCACTTTTCCAATTCTCTATTGATTAATAATTGATTAACAACTTGTTGCAAGCTATGTTCCAAAATAGTTTAATACTTTAACCCATAATCAAATAAATAGTGGTTAATATGTTATATCTCAAAAGTAAAATATAAGAGGAACCATGTCTTTAAGATGGGTTACTCTTCACTTAGTTGAATGGTTATCATTGTCTTTCTTAATTACACACTCCTCAAACATTGAGCAAAATTTTAATAGTTTCTTTGTGACATGTAATTCTTCTTGATTGTCGAAATGCACTTGTTTAAGTAAACATAAATGAATTTGAAAAAACGATGATATAGAATACAAAGTTTGACAAAATACTTTTATTTAAATATAAAATTTGTTTTAATATATTCTTTTGACCCGTTTTAATTTAATATTTTGTTTTTAACATATTTTTAAAATACGTTATTGTTAGATGTCTTCTTAAACGTGAGAGATTTTAGAACTTACCATCCTCTCCACTAAAAAGTTCATCAAACATTGCATCGAAACCAATTACGAATGCTTGATTAAATCCCCACAAAGTGAAACATTGTATATGTTTTTAATGAATTCTTCATAATAACCTACAGAACGTTTAATATTTGTCACGAAGAGAATTTGTATTGTGAGTGATATTATTTAGGCTCCTTTATATATATATTTTTTAAAATAAAAAGTTGATATTGCCTTAAAATTCTGAAAACCATATCAGAGCTAAAGGACTTAGCATCTGGCATGCCAATAAAGGAAAACATAATCAGACCCAGGTTGACGAGAAAATGTTCATGACTGTTCTATTTGCCATAATTGAAATGTACAAGTATCTAAAGATAATACAAAACTGGCCTAAAGGCAGATATAAATTTGCGTCTATCATAACAGAAAAGCAAAAAAACTAAGACAAAGAAACTTCATACACCGAAGGCATTGTTACTCCCATCGTCTAGAGGAGTACGTGGCCAAGCCAGAGTGATGATGAAGGGCTGGCAGTAGGTGGGGCAACGCCGGTTGACAGGCTTGCATGAAAGAAAATTGGAACATGAAGTATGAGGGGAAGGCGACGACTATCCGTAATAAATCAACGGATTGAATGTGGAACATGTGCGTCATCATATATATAAAGTCGAGGGAAAAATCTCGAGTACTTCTCATTTCAAAGATGGTATCTAGGGTAAACCCTAAAATCTTCAGGCACAAGGCCAATCAATAACATGGCTAGAAGCCATTACAATAAATATTCGTTAAGAGCTCAACATGTTACTTGTGGGAATTGAACTTGGGTGGGAAGAATAACAATCATTCCTCCCAACTACTCTAGCTAAACCCTTGATACTTTAAGATTTATCTTAAGTTATATTTAGTGAAAAATAATTATACATATCATCAAGATGTTAATTTAAGAATATACATAAAAGTTGTGGTCACATATATTTAAAAAATATTTTTTTGAAAATAATTATATTAAGTTGTACTTGTACAAATTTAATATTTTTGAATATTTTGATGAATGTGTATGTATACATATAATATTTTGATAGGTTACGATTATATTTAAAATGGAACATTTGATTAATATGTTATGGTTTTTAAATAATATTTTTAATTATACTTAATAGAGAATAATTATATATTAAATTGTTTTTATATTTAGTTAATATCTTTCAATGTTTAAATATCTTCCATATATAAATGTAAACAATATACCATGATGGTTTTAGCTTTGATGAATATATGTATAATACTTTTGTTAATGTTCTGTAAGAGACTCATGTTTTTTTCTCTACATGTCGATATCAATTGTAATTGCTAAAAAATTGAGGGAGGATCAACGAGTGAAGTTGTTAACATTCAACTTCCAATGTATCAATTATCTGCTTTTGAAGGAGGAGAAGATTCATGATGTCGGCAACATTTGTTGCACTAGCTTGCTCCAGCTGTAAAATTTTCATTGTGATGTGGAGGAGAGCATTGCTATTAGTTTGGGTAATTTCTTTGTGTTTATGGAGGATTTTCCTAGCTTCTTTCCACTCCAGATTATCCATCTCTGCCTCAAGGAACCCTCGCACATAGTTTCTTAAAAATAAACTAGACCCCTCAAAAAACCTTCGCACAGGGATACTTACAAGGAAACCGAACCAAATAAACCCCAAACAACTAATATCAATTCCAATTTTATTGAAGGCTAATAGGAACAAAGGACTGCTATTTTGGTGCAATAATACAATATGATATGCCTCAATTGAAATAGCAATAGGAAAAACCAAGCATAGAACCATGGGTTTCCTGGTCTGCATAATAAAAAGTACGACCATTAAGGACACAACTCCTCTCGAATTTGCCTCCCATGAACACCAACAACCATGTATGATTCCACCTCGATGCCTTAATCCCTAAGCCACCTCCCTTATAGGTGAGCCATGTCGAAACCATAAATACCAAGGTAACTCCCTCTTCGTCCATGATCTGTCACTGCATAGGTTCTCCATTTCCGATACAATCCTGCATTTCAACATAGATTCACACAAATGACATTAAATACTTGGGTCTCCCTTCCCAGAACTCATATGTGTGAGCCTTCTAGCCATTTATGTGTCCCAGTACGAATTTGCATTGAATGTGAAGTGAAAGGTATGTCGCTTGTGTTTCCCACTACAAATTTGCATTGAATGTGAAGTGAAAGGTATGTCGCTTGTGTGTCATTATGGTATGGGGGTGGAACTACATACTCCATTTTTTTTATTATCAAAGTACCTAGACTAATGGAGGAAGACACCTTGGCCCAATGATTAGCATGGCCATTAAATTCCCTCTTTATATGGAAGAAAGAGATGCAATCAAAACTAAAGGTTGATTTTTTTTATCCTCGATATGAGAGAGCTCAAGGCATAGCTCCTTGGTGCAACATGAGTGACCATGGCTTGAATGATCAACATTGAGTCCCCCAAAGCTATTAAATGTTTTAACCTTGCTTCCTTTGCAATGCACAATCCAATCCATAACGAATAGGCCTCGACAAGATTATTTGTTATATTTTCAAGCCCCCAAGCGTAAAAAAAACAGTCTAGTACCTCTAGGATCAGGGAGACTCCCCCCTTCACATGTTGTTGTTGGGTTGTTCCTTGGAGACCCATAAAAAAAAAAGATTGTTTGTATGTTGTTGTGTTTTCCATACCGTAAACTTAGAGATATTTTTCATGTTCGTCCACTGTGGAGGGGTTTTTTCTCTCTCATTATTAATAGGAGTGATAACTTGATCCAACTTGAACTTTGAGATCCAATTTTTTTCCAAACCATCTAAAGTCTGATCTTGTGCCTTGATTATGGTTTGCAAATGCTCAGAGAGAAGGGAGACGACCTTTGAGGTAGCTTGCCTTGGGTGTCTCCTTTCATCACTAAAGATTTGTTTATTCCAAGCAAGCTAATTTTTTCTAGCACATGTACTTTGGCATCACTTCGCAGACTCACTTAAAGATGGACTTATGATTGAAGTTCCTTTTGTAGATACTACACCAATTTGAGAAAAACTCCTCACACGATTATGGCCAGCCTGCTCTATGGGATAAACTTGCTAATGCATATGACCATGCCTTTTTGGTGTAGTTGTAGTCAAGAAACAGATGATGGATTGTTTCCTCTACCTTAACACGTAAGGCACATTGGAAGGGACCTGCTATTCCTATCTACTTTAAGTTACCTAAAGTGAGTGCTTTCCCATGAGCCAAGATCCAACAAAAGATGTTGATCTTTGACATCCCATCACTATGCCAAATTATCTTCCACATAATTGATTGTTGAAGTAGGTTGGTTGACTCCAACAGTAAATGATAACCAACTTTAATTCAGAAGGTTGAATCTCCCCAACCCCTTCTATCTTTCTCAAACATGTTCCAAAGGGTGCATCATGAAAGAGTTTGAACTAGAGATTGAACTAGAGGTAAAATATTGGCTAGGGGGGACTTGAACCTCCAACCTGTCTAATTTCCAGAGGCCTCATCCCACATGGAGAGATATAATCTCCCTCTCCCTCATCGAATCCCAAAGTATAGAGAATTCCTCATGGACATATAACTTTTCCTTTCCGCAGATGTTGTCATCATATATATTAATAGATTTGTTGTTCCCATGGATCCATGTTTGTTTCTCTTGAACTATTGGTATGGAAACTTTGATGAGCTTAAGTGTTGGGGATCCTTTTGTTGCTTTAAGCGAGTATTCTAAACATTAATGTCTTGTTTCCTTAAATTATTTCTTCCATAAAACGTTTTTCCACCAAGCTAGATTACTCATGATTAATCTCCACAATAATTTAGCTCCCATGGCCACATTCATTACAGTGGGGTCTCTGATCCCCAATCCACCTCTATCTAATAGGATTCTAACATCCTTCCAATTGATGTGATGAATATTTTTCTTGTTTGATCTGCTCCTCTGCCATAGAAATTCTTGTATATCCATAGTTATTTGATCTATTACTATATGAGGGGCCAACATAGTCGATCATTGATACATAGGCAATGTTGATAAAATTGCCTTGATGAGAACGATCCTTCCAATTTGGTTAAGCAATTGAGAGCCTTTTCTAAGTTTTTCCACTGTGCATTGCCATTCCTGTGATGATGTGATTCTAAGAGAGATTGGGATTTCAAGATAGCGAAATGAGGACCAATTTTCTGCAAGTGTGAACTAGAAGAGTCAAGCTATTGCATGAAACACCTGTGGTCTAACATTCCATCCAAAAATATGACATTTTCTATGGTTGTCTACTCTCCCCGATGCATCCAAGAAAGAGTCCAATACCCGTTTGAACCTGGTGGCAATGATTATAGAGGCTTTGCTAACCAACAAGGTGTTGTTAGCAAATTGAGAATGGTTGACTCTTTTAGCACCTCTAACAATCTAAATTCTAAGCAGGTTCCCCATTACCCTTTCAAATTCCAATTAATGGCCGAGGTAATCGGCCATAAGAATGAAAAGGAGGGGAGACAGAGGATATCCTTGTTGTAAACCCTTGTTGCTTTGAAAAATGCTTAAGGCTAACCATTGATAAGAGGACCTATCCATAGTAAAATAATGCATGAGGCTATCCACTGTATGAATGTTGAGCAAAAACCAAACCTATTTAGAACTTTGAAGAGGAAAGAGTGTTTTGTGCAATCAAAAGCGTTTTCCATATCTAGCTTAACAACCATACCTTTGTCTTTTATTGTCATACTGGAGTTTATAGCTTCATGCACTAGCACAATATTATCAATAATTTGTCCATCATGCATAAAGTCACCTTGATTTACATAAATAAGCTCAGGCATAACTTTTTTAAGGGAGACAACATTTGTTTTGGTTAGGATCTTGTAAGAGGAGTTGCATAGGAGATAGACTTAAATCTAATGAAATATGAAGGATTTGCTTCTTTGGGAATTAAAGCCAAGGATGATGAATTTGTATTCCCACCCAATTTAAATGATATATGAGCATAATGCAACATTCTCTTTAAATCAAACTTAATAAGGTCCCAAAAATGTCTATAAAAGGATATGGAGAACCCATTACGACTCGGGGCTTTATCTGGCTCTAGACTCCATTTCGTTGACCAAATTTATGCTTTTGTGATGGGTTAGACCAATTCTAGGTTGTCTTCATCGGAAATTAGTTTCAGAATATGTTCCAACATCAGGTCAACATTTCTAGTTTTGACTTCATATTGTTGTGTGTAGAGGGCGACAAAGTGTTGTATGGTTGCATCCTTGTGTAAGTTACCAGATGTAATATAATATGCAGAAACATGAATATTCAACAAATATCAATGGAACAACAAAATATTGAGAAGACAAATACCATAAATAATACCTTTATTCAAAGAAAGCAATATTCACTTGCCTCTTCAAGGGGGCAACCTCCAACATAGCAGAGCTCTATTACAATAATTCTCAAGACAAATCTTTCTCAAGCCTCCTACTTGTTGATGTTTTGGTAGCTTTGGGAGGTATTAACCTCCAAGTGCAACCTTTATACTTAAATTAGAATATTCCAGAAGTAAGAGAACCCTTAAACAGATGTGTGAAAACCCTAGAAGAGAAGTCGGCTCAAGGAGAATATTATTAAAGTATTCAAATGCTCTAGCAAGAGAAGTCGACCCCAGTCACTTGGACAGGCTAATATAAATAGGGAGGCGCCTAGCTAATTTGGATACACACTCACTCACTCACAACAGCTAATGCGCAAATCTAAGGAGCAACAACTGCGGTGGAAGAGGGCGCAAATCTGGAGAGAGTAGTGCAGCAGTTGTTGTGGAGTATTCTCAGTCTTTCTGGTATCTCTCTTGTGCACTTCTCTTGGTAAATGTATGCTTCTTTTATTAGAGGTACATTCTCTTGGTATTGTGTTGTTGCTGCAACAATGATATTTCTAGTTAGGGTATACTTGTTGGTTCTAGTGTGGACTTGTTGGTTCTAGTGTGGACTTGTTGGAATCATTCTATCTAAGAAAAGGTTATTGTGCTCAGGGGTGGCATAGTGAATGCCTATGGTTGGGTGACATTGTCTATGGTTAAACGAGCATACAAAAATTTTAACATGGTATAAGAGTTGGTTTCCTTCATAACAGTCTAACCGCTGGAAGGAAGATCCTTAGTTTCCCCCATTGTCAAGCTCGTTTAGCACTCACTGAACCAACTAAGAAGGTTGCCTAAGGAGGGCGCATCTTTTCCCCAAATCAGATCTATAATCTTCCAAATTTGAACAACCAGTGGGAGATGAGGCAACACCAGTTACAGTGCCAGTTGAAACACTAATTGCAACACCAATTGCAGTACCAGTTGCAGTTCCTTTGGTCTAGTGAAGTTTCTGGTAACTCTTTGAGCAACTACTTGAAAGGATGTTGAAATTATTCTTTCCCTAGATCAACTCGCTAGTTATTCTTCTGGGAATTAGGGTTTCTGGTTTTGCAACAACATCAAACCCTAATCCAAGTTCCTTGGGCACTTTCAGTGAAGTGTTGGGCCTAATTTTTAGTTGTCCTAGTACACCCTACCCTAGCACATCTCCAACTATCTTCAGATTGCAAGTTGGACCACTTTGAAATTTTTGGGTTCGTCATTGCTTGCCACTGCTGACGGATGGTGTTGTCGCCTACCACTGTTTGCCATTGTTGTTGGAGGTATGTACTTGTATATGTTTAAACTGTATCACTATCTTGAGGGTGTTTTTAGGAGAAGGGATTTTTTGTCCAAGCAAAAATCATAGATCTAGAGGGATCTCAAATCCAACACATTCAAAGGAACAACACACTCTAGGTCTGATTGTTTTGATATGCCTCTAGTTGTTATGGCATTATTGTGATCTTATGAACATCTAGTTGTATTTTGATCCATTGAAGTCAAACCTCTAGTCAAAGTTAAAGTTATAAGCTGACTTTAGTCAAAATATTAGATTGATTAAGGTTGAGCTTTTAGATTTTATTTGCATTATATTCCCTAACTCAAATTTCTATCAAGAAAGCATATTGTCTTAGTACATTGTTGAGGAAAAGGTATGGAATACCTCACTCAATCATTTTTAGATGTTGCTTGGCTAGGATGAGATATGTCACCCGGGGTTTATAGCCTCAAAACATTCACTCAATACACAATTATTAATTACAAAGGATCAAGGCTGATTTTATGATTTATATATGTTGCAATATAAAAATAAAATTTAAACAAAGCTACATGAATGTATATATATTTTACAATAAAGTAAACATGGAGACAAAAGTGAAAGGAAGAACCATATCATGAAAACACGTGTGTGAGACAGAACAATAATCTGATTTTATTTCATTCTAAAATACAAAATTGTATTTCTCTTTTACAAACCCCTGCGAGGGTAGGGACCAAAGCCATATTTAGAAGTATTTGATGGGCACCATACAAAAAGACTCTGACAACAAAATAAAACTCAAACTAATGATCTGGATCATCTTGCCACAAAACATTGCCACTTGACTCTGTAAGATATTCTTTATCAGTCATGAAAATTAATTCATAAACAAACAAGAATACACAGACTGTCAAAGATAATTCAAACACCTTTAAAACAAGCTGTTGAAATGTGTGATTCAGTTTTGAATCATGTTGCCTTCAATAAGACCCTATTGTTGTCAAGAGGATTAGGCTTTCTAGTAAACTCATAAATGAATGAAAACTAAAAATATCTCACTAACTAGAGAGCAAACCTTAATGTTGTAGGTCTCCTTTTATTCCCTCCTTTGTCTCTTCCTCTTATTGAGCCTTTATTCTTTCTCAAAGTTGAGGTAGTTCAACTACTTTCTTTAGTTAAGTCGAGTCAACTTAACTAATTAGTTTAGGAGAAATAAACAATAATAATATATAAATAAGGGTCTTAATTAATAATAACTAAATAAGTGGGACCCCTTGTTACTCCCATCATTCTCTTTTGCCAACCATCAAACATAAAGTACAAAAAATAATTATTTGGATCATATAACATCCTTGTAGCTCCCGTGGATATCATTTAAACTGGATATTAAATATCAACAAAAACTAAGCCCGTTTCCAAAAAAAATAATATATCCATATTATCCACAAAAATATCCAAAATAGAAGCTTGTTGTCCAAAATTTGTTGAAAATCATTAAACATTGCCTTCATCACTGAATATGATAAAAACATTTAAAATCCATGCTTGTTGTCTGAGGCATTTTGCCTCTTCTCACTATTATCTCCCCTTGACTTCTCTAGGATGGCTCTTCGTTGGTTAGACCCTTGGGGTTGTATTTCATTGATCACATGGGAGCAGACATCTTTTAGGTGGAGGCGTGAGGACACAAACTTATAAGATTTTGTGGATGGACTGGAGGGGGAGGCCGTTGTTTTTCCTTTGTCTAGCACAGGGTACAGAATATCAGTTTTCAGTCTCTTGCTGGCATGCGAAGACTGCACTGGTGAAACATCATGGAAAATTTGTGCATTAGGATTAACTGGAGGTGGTGGTGGCGGTAATGGTAATGAGATAGTGGGCCAACCATGGCGGTGAGAAACATGTTGATTATTAATTTCTTGCCAACCGTCATTTGTGGGAGGTTTGGCTTACATTGACACGTGTGGGGGAACAAGAATGCCAAGAAAATTTTGAGGAGGTTGAAATGGGGGTCTTTCAGGTCGATGATGCAATATCTTATGGCCAACCAAATTAAAAAACCCAACTTGAAACAGCTGGTTCAACTCTTGTGGGTTAGCATCAAAGTGAATAGAAAATCGAGGCCTCTTATGGCCTCGATGCCAGTTACCTTTGCCTCTGTTATTTCAGCCATTACTACCCTTGCTGAAGAAACTCATCCTGTAGCAATAATTAATCAGTCATGAAATTCTTAATAACCCGTCCATGAAACTCCACTTACAACAGATCAAGAGTTGGCTCTATAATTTACTACAAGACATGTGCAATCCATCCATAAAAATTATATTTATTAATTGTCATACGAACATGGAATTGATAGGGTCAATGGGAGTATGGAGGGTTTGTATCTGGCGTAAAGTGATATCATGGAGTGGGAAGGATTTACGAATATTGTTCAAGAAATCAACAAAAACAATTAATTGTGTATCTAAGCATATCCCATAATACCAATCATCAATTACTGCCACATCAAATTTTCTTCATTTCCATACAGACTTCTCTTAAAATGAATATCACAGAACAGGGTGTGAACAAGTGCAATTGGGACAATGAGGGGGTTGTATTTGGCAAAAAATGGTAGAATGGAAGGGATTTCCATAGATATTGTTCTAAGTATAAATCAAACAATGCCATCATCAACGTCAATTAACAATCAAAACCTTTTACTGTTTCAAAATTGAACAACACTCTATTTCCAAACAAAACAACCCAGAGTTGGTGTTTCTTTTCAAGGATGTTCATTTGCCTTAGAAATTGCATTGTACATTAACCAATTTATAGTTTAGTGCCCAATAATTATTTAACAATAATAACATTGCTTGTGCACAATAAAGTCGAGGAGCGAACAGGCTGTGGCCTACAATATCAACACCAGTATTGTTAAACCTACAGGGTCCCACGAAGCATCCAAAGGACTGCCTGTGTATAACAATAATTTGACTGAAACCATGCCTTCAATTTTCCTTGCACTCTAGTTTGTAAGACTCATTTAAAGCATACATAATTCATACACAAGTGCTCTTTGCATTTGAAAACGAAACACAATAAGTTGTATCTTAACAATATTTTTGCAACGTTGCCACTGATCCCAAATAATTTCTTGTTACATAATGTATTACCAAGCGAATGATTGGGTTTAACATGCTTTTCATCTTCGCACAACAAAAACCCGTGACCAAAAAGAGCACGAACAATGCCTTTGCTAAAATTTGGGTTGGCCATCTCCCACGATATTTTCCAAACACAGGGCTCAATACACGATAGTGGACATCAATGCGGTGGAAGTATATGAGCTAACCAAGTTGAGGGTTTGGTTGGAAGGAGCACGAAAGGTTTAATTCCACCATAAATTTCCATGTTTACAATTACAGAGTTAGTGCAAGGGCGTGGGCATACTAACCACGAAAACCAACGGCAAAGTTTCCATATAACCCACAAATAAGGAGTTGTGATACGCTTTTGTCGAACAAGAAGGAAACACAAAACAAGAAACCAGAGGCAAGGGAGGCCCGAGAGTTTCCCCAACGATATCCTTTTCCACAAGTAAAGCATGAACAACTATATACAGTAAGAGACACCCACACAACTTTTCAATGCGAATAGTTCAAATATAAATGCCATCGAGACCAAAACTTCGCCAAAAAATCCATACGCATCCAACATTTATACATATCATAGCTTTCGAAATACACAGATCGCGAGAAAACAAGAGCCAACTGTTGACTTAATTAAAGAGCAGAGCAAAATATTCATGGATGGAGAAATAAGAAACCCCATACCTGAGTGTAAAAATGCTAAAGAGAAACAACCAAGCCTATATACCTCTTCCACGACCGAGCAAAGTGGAGCAGCAACAACCAACAAGGAGCAAATGCAAAAATGGCTAGGGTGGTGGGCTCGAGGTAGGTTAGAGCAACGTGCATTTACTGCACATCGCTTCTACACTTACATTATCATTCATAGCCAATACGAGCAAGGCAACTATACGACTCATCAACCATTAAATCCAAATAAATTAAATACAAGTTGAATGCCCTATAGTTTGCCAATGTTCAAACCTACAATTGCGCCAATCCTTGTCAAAATTCCCATGTAACACATATATCAAAGCCTTGCTAGGGATACCAAGTCACAACTTATATTTCCAATTAAACTCATGCGCACAACCCTTATAGCAAGAAATCAAGGTTATCACCACACCAAACATCATATACCATACATGATTTAAAATTGGAGTGTAGATCCTTCATCAATTTAAAAACAACATAGTCATACTTTG
>SNQJ01S0036938.1:10344-36320 GCA_010110895.2 Picea sitchensis
GTGAAGGTGTGAGGTGTTTGTTTTGCTCAAATTATATTAAATTATTCATTTGTTTATTATTCAAGAAAGAATGAACGTGTATTTGGGAGACAGATGTAACCAAGACAACAAAGAATGAACATGTATTTGGGAATTATTCTTTGACAAAGTGTTTTATTTGCACAAATTATTCAGGATGTGCATGTGATTTTTAATTATATTAAAGATTTTCATATAATGTTATTAAAATAATTTTTAATCAAGTATAACTGGAATTATTCAGGATGTGCATGTGATTTTTAATTATATTAAAGATTTTCATATAATGTTATTAAAATATTTTTTGATCAAGTATAACTGGAATAGTTTATGGGTATTTATTATTTAATTTTAATTAAATGAGTATGATTTTTTTTGTTTTACAAGGAATGTTCAATGAACACGTATTCGATAATTTTAATTTTAAACAACATTTCACTCTCCAATCAACCAAATTTTAATTAGGATTATATTAAATTTTGATGTTAATTTAATATATCTTAAATTAACATCAAGTTATAATACACAATGGCTATTTATTTTAGAATACATTTAATTAATAATATTAGTCTTGGTTAGAATACAAATAAATACATTAACTATGGGTTAGATCAACTTAATCATAGTTAGCACCACAATTACCTAATTTATTCTTGGTGTCGGTTCAGCCGAATATTTATTATAATAATAGGATATTGAGAGTTTCAAAATTTTAACTTTTATGTGTGATTTGAACCTTGAGTAGAGCGACTAATATGTTCAAAGTGATGTTACAAGTCTAAATACAATTTTATATCTTTGAATTTGTTATTTTTAATGTCCAGTAAATATATTAATATGTTAATAATAATATATTATTATTATTAATTTTTGGATATGCCTTCTCGAGTTGACTCGGAGATGCACAGCTATAAAAGAGACACCGCGTTTTGACAAAACAGAAACCGATTGCTTGAAGCACAAGTTTTCCCCCGATATTTTTTTGTCAAAACATGGGATTCGCAGTAGATGGTAATAAAATTATTAGGTCATACGGTATTTGTGCATATATTTTTGCTTTCTAGATTTCAAATCTATATTCAAACCTTGTAGATGTGGTAATCTGTGGATCAATTTCACAGTCAAGCAACCTTCACCATGGTTCCACTTTTCTATTGGCTACAACATGAGCCCATATCCAGACCTCGAAACCTCAATGTTGACTCAAAAATCTGCTTTGTGCTGAACATGATGTTTCTTATTTTTTATCTACCCGAGCTTACAAGAGGGTTGCTTTGAGCAACCCATCAAGTTGTGGTTTTAGTCAAAGATAGTGGCAGAAGTCATAGTGACTATGGCTTGTGCATGTTAGAGAGTATAAGGAGATTACTTCCAGAGGTTCATCCGAGCACATAGTGATTTATCGGGCATTAAAAAAGTATAGATCATTGATTTTTAGTTACTTGGTTTCAATTCAAGTCAGTTAGAGGGTTCAAATTTCCGTTGGTCAATGTCTCAATTATCAATTAGAGGCATATTTTGTGTTGTATATGTGTTATATTCTTTGTACGACTAGACCTAGGGTTATGTCGGGTGTGCAGTGGGGTCACATGGGGTTTGGGGGCAGTGCCCCCGAAAAAAAATTGGCGTTTTTTGCATTTGTTTTTAGTGGTTTTCAAAACATGGTTTTCATTGATGGCTTTCTAATTCCGATGAAGGAATTAGGGTTGTTGACTAATACGGGTCAATGGATTAGGGGGTTTTGGAAGCTGCAGGATCATATATATATATATATATATATATATATATATAAACAATGATATGATAAATAGAAGATTAGAGGTGCAACGCTAAACATGTTGTTGGTTTTCTCGGTTTGAGTTTCCAAGGTAAAATCTTTGCGTAATGTGTGTGTGTGTGTGTGTGTCATTGTATCTTTTATGTTTTTATTAAGAATCCATTTGCAATAATTTATTGTACAAGGTTAAAATCTACATTTGGTATCAGAGCTATTATTGGTTTCAACGAAACGCCTTTGTGGCTAAGGGTTTGGCTTGGGTATGTGATAAACCTTGTTACAATGGGAGATAGGTCGAATCAATTCTTTAGGTGAAAAGAAATAGCGAACAGTTCAAAGATAGAGATTGAGAAATTTAATGGGCAATGTTTTGAGCTTTGGAAGCTCAAGATGGAAGATCTGTTGGTGGACAAAGATCAATGGATCATTGTGGATCCAGGCACTACACCTTCAGGAACATCAACAAAAGATTGGGAAAAGTTAGATCAGAAGGAAAAGAACACAATCCACTTGTGTCTCCTAGATTCAGTATTACTGAATGTGTCAGGGGAAGCTACAACCAAGGCATTATGGGATAAGTTAGGGGCTTTGTAGCAGTCAAAGTCTCTAGTAAACAAATTGTTCCTGTGGAAGAATTTGTACAACTTGAGGATGAAAGATGGAGACTCAGTGACAAAACATCTGAATGCCTTCAATACAGTGGAAAGTCAACAATTATCTGTTGATATTAAGATTTCTAATGAAGATAAATGCATCATTTTATTGTGCTCTTTACTAGATTTGTGGTATGGTCTAGTTGTGGCCATAGGTAGTAATACAACTACTCGAAGTTTCGATGATGTGGCCTCATCCTTTTTGTGGGAGGAGATGAGACGAAAAAACATGGAAGGACAGAGCACAAATGCCTTATTTGCAAGAGGACACTCGCAAGAAAGAAATAGATTTAAGTCCTCAAGTGGGAGATCTAAATCTAAGGGAAGATATAAATCTCTTGGAAAGTTAATAAAGGTATGTTGGAGATGTGGAAAAGAAGAGCACTTCAAGAAGCAATGCAGATCCAAAAGTGTTGAGAGAGGGACGGGATATGAAGATATTCCTTCTACATAAGAAAAAACCTAATCGGAAGGAGGGGATGTGTACTTGGCTTCTTCAAGAACACATGCAGATCATGAGGCATGGTTGGTTGATTCAGGTGCATCCTTTCATATAAGGACTCCCAAAGGGAGCGGTTTTGCGAATATGAAAGGTATGATGGAGGTGATGTTTTCCTAGGTGATGACTCGACAACCAAAATAATAGGACGAGGAAAAGTCTAGTTGAATCTCATGGATGGAAGGATTAGAACACTCCCTGGTGTTATACACATCCCAAGATTGGCCAAAAATTTGAATTTTGTAAGCAAAATGGACGATGCAGGGGTTAAAACAATGTTTGCAAAGAAATAAACTTGTAGGATGGTTCTGGGAGCAATGGTGTTGCTAAAGGGAGTTTGGTTTGGAACTCTGTATAAGTTGTAAGGAAACACTATTAGTGATGGGTGCAACAGTTCCATTGTTCTTGAGATTGGAGCTAAAGAAGAAAAAACTCCTACAATCTATGGAGATAAGACTATGTTGTGGCATCAAAGACTGGGGCATATCGGAGAGAAGGGCCTTCTAGTACTACATGGTAAAGGTATGGTTGAAGGTATGTCTAATTTCTCTCTGGATTTTGATTTTTGGGAACATTGCGTATATGGGAAGCAAAATTGGGTAAGATTCCCCTTTGGTGCAACGAGGGAAGAGGGAATTTTATAGTTTGTGCACAATTATGTGTTTGGACCTGTGTCGGTTCCATCACTGGGAAAATCTATGTACTATGTCTCATTTATATATGACTTCTTGAGGAATACATGGATATATTTCCTCGGGAAGAAATCCGAAGTCTTTGACAAGTTTAAAGAGTTTAAGGCTCTTCTAGAGAATTAGATAGAGAAGCTAATTAAGGTGTTAAGGATGAATAACGATGGAGAATTATATAGAAATAAATTTGAAGAATACCATAATAAGTGTTGTATAACAAGGCATAAGACTATTCCATATACACCTCAGTAGAATGGAGTTATAGAAATGATGAACAAGATGTTGATGGAAAAAGCAAGGTGCATGCTCAGTGGTGCCAGGTTAGGATAGAAATTCTAGGTAGATGCAGTGGATATTGCATGTTACCTGGTCAATCAATCACTCCCATCAACAATGGATGACAAGACTCCACACGAGGTATGGACTGGTAAGAAACCTTGTCTCACACATCTCATGTTATTTTGGTTGTGATTCTTATGTTCATGTTCCAAAGGAAAACAAGAGTAAGCTAGATAAAAAGGATGAAAAGTGTATCTTTATTGAGCATAAAGATGGTCTGAAAGGTTATAAGATTTGGAACCCAAAAACCAAGAAGGTAGTTTATAGCCGAGATGTGGTATTTAGAGAAATCAAAGAAGTTGTCAAACATGAAGTCCTACCAAGGTAGGAAGAACTAGAGAAAATAGAGTTTGAGTTGAAGGATAACGAATCGGACTCTACAGAGGAACATGAATAAGAAGAATATTATCCTCATACTCTAGTATTGAGGAGATCAATTTGGGAAAGAAGACAACCAACAAGGTATACTCCACCTGATTTTTGTTCAAATTTTAATTTGTTTATTACTGAAGATTATCCTAGAATTGTTAGGGATGCACTGGATTCAAAGGATGTCAAACTAGGGAAAAAGGCCATGATGGAAGAAATGACAACGTTGAACTAGAATGATGTTAGGACATAGTGGAGTTTCCAAATGGAAGAAATCCCATTGGAAACAAATGGGTGTTTAAAAAGAATTTGAATGCAAAAGACAAAGTGGAGAAATACAAATCTCAGTTAGTAGGAAAAGGTTATTCCCAGATAGAGGGAATTGACTTTGGTGAAAATTTTTCCCCTACTTCCAAGTTGACTTCTATTAGATTTATTTTATCTGTTGATGTTGCATTTGATTTTGAAGTAGAATAGATGGATGTGAAGACAACATTGCTACATGGGGATCTGCAAGAAGAAATCTACATGAAGAAACCTTAAGGCTTTGATGTGAAGGGAGATAAATAGCTAGTATGCAAGCTGAAAAAGTCCATGTATGGGTTAAAAGAATCACGTGTGGTATCAAAATTTGATACTTATATGTAACCATATTATACATTGGACAATAGTAAAGAGGGTTTCTAGGTATTTGTGTGGCACTACTAGTTATGGATTGTGCTACCAAGGAAGACTAGGATTGGACATAGTGTTGGACATATATGGGTTTGTTGATGCAGTTTGGGATGGAGATATGGATCGCAGAAGATCTACAAGTGAGTATGTGTTTAATCTGTTTGGAGGAGCAATCGGTTTGATGAGAAAAATACAGTCTGTAGTGGCACTCTCAACTACAAAAGTTGAGTACATGGAAACCACTCATGCAAGTATGGTTACAAAGATTATGTTCAAGTATTGGGTTGGTATAACAAGCAGTAAGGATAGATTGTGACAATCATAGTGCAATCTTCTTGGTGAAGAACCTGACTTATCATTCAAAGACAAATCATGTTGGTGTTTAGTATCACTTTGTGAGAGACATGGTTGAAGAAAATAAGGTGTTGTTGATGAAGGTGGACACTTTGAAGAATGTTGCAGATTCATTAAAAAAATCGGTCAGCACTAAGAAGTTCTCTTGGTCTAGAGGATCTATGGGAATTTCTTCCCTAGATTGTTGACTATGTAACCTCGTAACCAATTCTATTTACAAAAAACAACAAGTGGGAGAATGTTGTGTATGTGTTATATTCTTTACATGACTAGACTTAATGTCCATGTTGCACCAGGCACATGGGGGGTTGTAGGGGGGGTGCATCCCCCCTACTCGAGGCATCACAGGGGGGAAAATCCCCTCTATCCAGGGTGTTCGTAGGGGGGGAAGTAGCCCCCCTACCTAGGGGTTCAGGGAAAACACCCCCGAAATTTTTTTTTGGCGTTTTTTGCATCCATTTTTAGTGGATTTTTGGCACATGGTTTTCATTGATGGTTTTCTAATTCTAGTTAAGGGATTAGGGTTGTTGATTAATCTGGGTCAATGAATTAGGGTTTTTTTTCCCCATGGGATCATATCTATCTATTTATCTATCTATCTATCTATCTATCTATCTATCTATCTATCTATCTATCTATCTATATATATATATATATATATATATATATATTGTATTGTAAACAATGATATGATGAATAGAATATTAGAGGTGTGACTCTAAACAAGTTGTTGGTTTTCTTGGTTTGTGTTTCTAGGGTAATATATCTATGTAATGTGTGTGTGTGTGCCATTGTATCTTTTTATGTTTTTATTAAGAATAAATTTTCAATAATTTATTGTACAAGGTTAAAATCTACATTTTGTGGGTGCCACTAACAAATCGTAGTTTAGAGGGTAGATATTCATGGCCAAAATTGAGGACCTAGGTGGCACAATATTAATGTTTCAATTGTGTGTTCTCAACGGGCTCATCAAGACCTTTCCAACAGTGTGTCCCATGTCACATTCTGACTCCATCTCATTTGGCCTCATTTCTCAATCTCCATAAGTGAAAAGTCAAAGTCAACTAGGGTTGACCTTGCATGCATTTCAAGAAAAGTAATAAAATTTTAAAAATAAAATAAAATAAAAATAAGAGGAGTGCATGGGCATTTCACACAACCCCTCCCATATAATATTTTAGAAAAGGGAAAAATAAAAAAAGGTGAACATACAAAACCTCCTCCTACCTCCCTAAGTCTCCATTTTGTCAATTCGTTGGGTAGGATAGGCACTCTGAAGCTCTGCTTCAAGCTACATGGCAGGGCTTCACCACACACTATATGGATCCCATGGGAAATGGAGAGCAATTACCCCATAGTGCCTAAAATATTACTCCATTGCATGTTTACAAAGTTTCAAAGAATGGTTATGTTTGCACTAGTTCAAAATATGAATGATGATGTTTGTAACAATTTTGTGATAGTGTGGTTTTGTTTTAATGTTTGGTTGAGTTTATATCATTGGTTAAGACTTTTATGGTTGAGTATGCATGCAATAGACTTGTTGGTTCATAATTTTTCTAGTTTAGATTTGTTTCCCTTGAGTGGTTTTCAGGGACAATTTACAAGAGGGAGGGGATTTGAACCCCTATTGGGAACCAGGCTCAAGCCCTAGGCCCTCTTAAAAATTATGGGTCATTGATTATGTGTATAGAGTTGAGGGGGAGGGGGTTTGAACCCATAACCTCTCCCTTCTCCTTCTGAAAAACCAAAGAAAAATGAACAATATGGAGGGGGAGGGGGTCGAACTTGTGAGCTCCCCTCTCCTTCCCTAATGTTAAAACCCACAAAAAGTTTTAAAAATTAATGATATAGATTATTTTTGGCATGAAATGAGAGCGGAGATATAATAAGGAAATGCACAGAGATATCATGTATATCCAATAATATAACATAAATGTATCATATATGCAACCATAAACACATATATATAGTAATACACAATTTCTATTAATGAAAGAAATCTACAGAGACTGTAAAAATACAGAGTGAAAGACTCACTAGAATGGTGGCAACTTATCTCTGAGAAGAGATGTGACGGCTACTCGCATTCACAATAAGATGATTACAATGAGGCTCTGAAGGAATTTTTACAATAAGAAGGAAATTCAAAAACACTAGGCATCCAAAAACCTAACCATAGGAGATGAAACGCCAATCGTCATGTGGGCCCCGTTTGGGTAAAGTTAGTACATCAACTTCCCGCGGTCATAACTTTTGCATACGATCTCCGTTTTAGGCGCGTAATAGCTCGTTGGAAAGGTATCGTCGAGGAGATTCATTTTTGGGGATCAATCATGCATTTGGCTATCATTGAGAACCTCTATCTCTAAAAACCTTGATTTAGGCCCTCAAAATGGCCCCAGAAGTTAAAACCTGCTAAAAATAGTAAATTGCCAAAATCGACAGAAAACTGTTTTGAGCCAGTTGGAAAAGGTGGGTGGCCATCGAAATCCACCTGAATCAATCCTCCCTCATTAGGAAGAAATGGTATCCATTACGTTGAGTTCTCGAGGGAGAGGGAAAAGCATTTGTTGAATCTGCATCTTGGTGAGATGCTTGTCTTGCTGGAGACGTCGCGCTGCTCAGTTTGTGGAAGTCTGTCACGAACATGTTGAGGTTGAGGCTGTTCAACAAGTCGAGATACAAGAGAGGATGGTGTGCAAAAGGAATCTTTGCGCTTTTCTACAACCTTGTTGATCTGCTTCTGTTGGATAGAAGGTGCTTAGGGTAAGGCTGTAGTGGTTGCAGTGTCCTTTTTTTCTCCTTTTGAATAGATTGTGAAGAAGATAAATTTTGCAGTATGAGATACTACCTTGAAACACTTTTTAGGTGGAATAGTAGTCAGAACTACCTCTAGTATTTTGTAGAGATGACCCCCCAAAGTAACAATGACACTATGGGGTCGAGACTCATAAACAACATGGTGTCTCCACATATATGGTTGGCCCAAGAACACATCACAGACATCCAGTGGGGAAACATCACATAATTCCTCATCCTTGAAGGGTTGGATGTCGTATGATAATCGACACTATTGGCTAACATGAAGATCTCGTCCTTGGCGAAGCCACCCGATGTTGTATGGCTGCGGGGTTGGTGTTGTCGACAATCCCAACTATTTGGTGACCTCTGCTGAGATGAGGTTCTTCTGGCTTTCGCTATCAACAATAAAATGCACAGGGTCCCCTTCACCCACATATGTGAATTAAAAAGGCGGTCCCCCTCTTCAGGATCTATTGGTTCTTCTAGTTGAATTTTTGCAGTCGTGACAATAGTAGTGGGTTCTGCGTCAATGATCTGTCCTTTACCATTATTTTTAGAATCAGATTCTGAATCAGGGTTCATCTCTTTGTCTTTGATCTCGGCCACCAATGACTGTTTTGAGCGACATTCATCGGTGTTATGCCAGGGGATTTTGTGGAACTCGCACCATTTTCCGGTGTCCTTCTTTGTCTTCCTGTGACACTTCTTTTCCTTTGTCTTGGACTGGTTTTCAGGAGACTGTTTGTTAGGATCGTCTTTGTCATACTTTGGTTGTTGCGGATTTGCAGACCTGAACTCCCATTTGTTCTAGTGCTTAAATTTTTGCTCAATTTTAACAGCATATCGATAAGCAGCATCGAGTGATGAGATGTCCAGAAAATCCACAGTATTTTAGAACCAAATGTTGCTCGGAGTCTTTGATACCTAATTTGGTGTGTAAGGTATGGGAGGTATTGGTGAACTCCGTAACTGCTTGGCCCCTCTCTTGACGCAGTGTGGTCCATCTCATGTACTGGTCCTCATAATTGCCAACAGGGTAATACTGTCCCTTTACCACATCGACAAAAAAATCCCAAGTGGGATTGGCCCCATATATTCCAGACTCCTCTATGGAACTTTGCTCCCAGTAAGTTTCCCACCAATCTTTGACATGAGGGAAATATTTAAGGAGTGCGAATGTGATCCTTTTGTCGGAAAAATTGTGAACAAAGAACTAACCTTCTAGTAGAGTTAACCATTTTTCTAGGGCTTCTGCATCTATCTGTCCTTCAAATACAGAAATATCAAAATTAACTTGTACCTTGAAAGGCAAGGTGCCTCCAAATTGGTTGTTTGATGAAGATGTGCCTGATGCTATTGGCAGGCGTTTAAGGATGTGGGAAAAATTCTCCATCATTTCATCCCTCTGTTGCGTGAGAGCTTGCTCAAGCATCAAATTGATAGGATCGTCTGCTCCGTCGTTTTTCTTTTCTTCTACCATTGAGGATTTCTTGGGTGTGTGAGAGAGATTGTCTTCAAGAGAGACAAGCTCGAGACCCAACCTTCTATACTCATACCTCATCGGGGACATGCATTGAAAAAAACAATCAAGAGCAGCTTGCTTTGATACCACTGATCCAAATTATTTTCGGCACGAAATGAGAGCGAAGATATAATAAGGAAATGCACAGAGATATCACGTATATCCAATAATATAACAGAAATGTATCATAGATGTAACCATAAACATAGATATATAGTAATACACGATTTCTATTAATGAAAAAAATGTACAAAGACTGTAAAAATACAGAGTGAAAGACTTGCTAGAATGGTGGCATCTTATCTCTGAGAAGAGATGTGATGGCTACTCGCATTCGCAAGAAGATGATTACAATGAGGCTCTAAAGGCCTTTTTAAAATAAGAAGGAATTCCAAAAACCATAGGCAACCAAAAAGCTAACCCTAGGAGATGAAACACCAACAGTCATGTGGGCCCCATTTGGGTAAGTTAGTACATCAACTTCCCGGAGTCATAACTTTTGCATACAATCTTCGTTTTAGGCACGTAATAGCTCGTTGGAAAGGTATCGTTGAGGAGATTCATTTTGGGACTCAATAATGCCTTCAACTTTCACTGAGAACCTCAATATTGAAAAACCTTCATTTAGGCCCTCAAAATGGCCCCGAAAGTTAAAACGTGCTAAAAATAGTAAATTGCCAAAATTGCTAGAAAACTGTTTTGAGCCAGTTGGACAAGGTGGGTGGCCACCGTAATCCACCTGGATCAATCCTCCCTCCTTAGGAAGAAATGGTCTCCATTTCGTTGAGTTCTCTGGGGAGAGGGAAAAGCATTTGTTGAATTTTCATCTTGGTGAGATGCTTGTCTTGTTGGAGACGTCACGCTACTCAGTTTGTGGAAGTTTGTCACAAACATGTTGAGGTTGAGGCTCTTCAACAAGTCGAGATACATGGGAGGGAAGTGTGCAGAAGGAATCTTTTTTCTTTGTTGCAACCTTGTCGATCTGCTTCTATTGGATAGAAGGTGCTTGGGGTAAGGCTGTAGTGGTTGCAGTGTCCTTTTGTTCTCCTTTTGAACAAATTGTGAAGAAGCTGAATTTTTTCAGCATGAGATACTTCCTTGCGACACTTTTTAGGTGGAATACTAGTCGGAAATACCTCTGGTATTCTATAGAGATGACCCCCCAAAGTAACAATGAAACTATAGGGTCGAGACTCATAAACAACATGGCGTCTCCACATATATTGTTGACCCAAGAGCACATCACAGACATCCAGTGGAGAAACATCACATAATACCTCATCCTTGAACGGTTGTATGTAGTATGATAATCGACATTGTTGGCTGACACGAAGATCTCGTCCTTGGCAAAGCCACCCGATGTTTTATGGATACGGGTGTGGTGTTGTCGACAATCCCAACTGTTTGATGAACTTTGCTGAAATGAGGCTCTTTTGTCTTCCGCTATCAAACATAAAATGCAGCGGGGTCCCCTTCATCCACATATGTGAATGAAAAAGGAGCTCCCCCTCTTCAGGATCTGTTGGTTCTTCTAGTTGAATTACTGCAATCACGACAATAGAAGTGGGGTCCGTGTCAATGATCTGTCTTTTACCATTATTTTCAGAATCAGATTCTGAATCAGGGTTCGGCTCTTTTTCTTTGATCTCGGCCACCAATGACTATTTTGACCGACATTCATCGGTGTTGTGCCAGGGGCATTTATGGAACTCACACCATTTTCCGGTGTCCTTCTTTGTCTTCTCGTAACCCTTCTTTTCCTGTGTATTGGACTGGTTTTCGGGAGACTATTTGTTAGGGTCGTCTTTGTCATACTTTGGTTGTTGCAAATTTGCATACCCTAACTCCCGTTTGTTATGGTGCTTAAATTTCTTCTCAATTTTAACAACATATCAATAAGCAACACCAAGTGATGAGATGTCCAGAAAATCCATTTCAGTCTGGATGTATCTATGTAGAGCCCCACTGTATTTCAGAACCAAATGTCGCTCGGAGTCTTTGATACCCAGCTTGGTGTGCAAGGTATGGAAGGTATTGGTGAACTCTGGAACTACTTGGCCCCTATCTTACCGCAGTGTGGTCCATCTCATGTACTGATCCTCATAATTGCCAAAAGAGTAATACTGTTCATTTACCACATCCACAAAAAAATCCCAAGTGGGATCGGCCCCATATATTCCAGACTCCTCTATGGAACTTTGCTCCCAGTAAGTTTCCCACCAATGTTTGACATGAGGAAGAGCTTTAAGGAGTGTGAAGGTGATATTTTCTTTGTCGGAAAAATTGTGAACAGAGAAATAACCTTCTAGTAGAGTTAACCATTTTTCTAGGGCTTTTGCATCTATCTATCCTTCAAATACAAGAATATCAAAATTAACTTGTACCTTGAAAGGTGAGGTGACTCCAAATTGGTCGCTTGATGAAGATGCGCCTGATGCTATCAGCAAGTGTTTAAGGATGTGGGCAAAATTCTCCATCGTTTCATCCCTTTGTCGTGTGAGAGCTTGCTCAAGCAATAGATTGATAGGATCATCTGCTCCATCGTTTTTCTTTTCTTCCACCATTGAGGATTTCTTGAGTGTGCAAGAGATATTGTATTCAATAGAGACAAGCTCGAGATCCAAATTTCTATACTCATACCTCATCAGGGACATGCACTGAAAAAAACGATCAAGAGCAGCCTGCTCTGATACCACTGATCCAGATTATTTTCGACACGAAATGAGAGCGGAGATATAATAAGGAAATGCACAGAGATATCACGTATATCCAATAATATAACATAAATTTATCAGATATGCAACCATAAATACATATATACAGTGATACATGATTTCTATTAATTAAATAAATGTACAGAGACTATAAAAATATAGAGTGAAAGACTCGCTAGAATGGTTGCATCTTATCTTTGAGAAGAGATGTGACAACGACTCGCATTCACAAGAAGATGATTACAATGAGGCTCTGAAGGCATTTTTACAATAAGAAGGAATGCCAAAAACCCGAGGCATCCAAAAACCTAAACCTAGGAGATGAAACGCCAACAGTCATGTGGGCTCTGTTTGGGTAAGTTAGTACATCAACTTCCTAGGGTCGTAACTTTTACATACGATCTCTGTTTTAGGTACGTAATAGATCCTTGGAAAAATATCATTGAGGAGATTCATTTTTGGGGCTCAATCATGCCTTCGTCTATCGTTGAGAACCTCGATCTCGAAAAACCTTCATTTAGGCCCTCAAAATGGCCCCAGAAGTTAAAAAATGCTAAAAATAGTAAATTGCCAAAATTGCCAGAAAATTGTTTTGAGCCAGTTGGACAAGGTGGGTGGCCACCAAAATCCACCTTGATCAATCTTCCCTCCTTAGGAAGTAATGGTCTCCATTGCGTTGAGTTCTCTGGGGAAAGGGAAAAATGTTTGTTGAATCTGCATCTTGGTGAGATGCTTGTGTTACTGGAGACGTCGTGTTTCTCAGTTTGTGGAAGTCTGTCGCGAACGTGTTGAGGTTGAGGCTATTCAACAAGTCGAGATACATGAGAGGATGGTGTGTAGAAGGAATCTTTTCCCTTTGTTGTAACCTTGTCAATCTTCTTCTGTTGGATAAAAGGTGCTTGGGGCAAGGATGTAGAGGTTGCAGTGTCTTTTTGTTCTCCTTTTGAAGAGATTGTGAAGAAGCTGAATTTTGCAGTATGAGATACTACCTTGCGACACTTTTTAGGTTGAATAGTAGTTAGAACTACCTCTGGTATTCTGTAGAGATGATCCCCCAAAGTAACAATGACACTACGGGGTTGAGACTCATAAACAACATGGCATATCCACATATATGGTTGGCGCAAGAGCACATCACAGACATCTAGTGGGGCAACATCACATAATACCTCATCCTTGAAGGGTTGGATGATGTATTATAATCGACACTGTTGGCGGACATGAAGATCTCATCCTTGGCAAAACCACCCGATGTTGTATGGATGCGAGTGTGGTGTTGTTGACAATCCTAACTGTTTGACAACCTCTGCTGAGATGAGGTTCTTATGGCTTCCACTATCAACAATACAATGCAACGGGGTCCCCTTCACCCACATCTGTGAATGAAAAAGTCACTCCCCCTCTTCAGGATCTGTTGGTTCTTCTAGTTGAATTGCTATGGTCCTGACAATAGTAGTCGGGTCTGTGTCAATGATCTGTCGTTTGCCATTATTTTTAGAATCAGATTCAAAATCAGGGTTTGACTCTTTGTCTTTGATCTCAGCCACCAATGAGTGTTTTGAGCGACATTCATCAATGTTGTGCCAGGGCCTTTTATGGAACTCGCACCATTTTCCGGTGTCCTTCTTTGTCTTCCTGTGACCCTTCTTTTCCTTTGTCTTGGACTATTTTTTGGGACACTGTTTGTTAGGGCCGTCTTTGTCATACTTTGGTTGTTGCGGATTTGCAGACCCGAAATCCTGTTTGTTCTGGTGCTTAAATTTCTGCTCAATTTTAACAACATATCAATAAGCAACACTGAGTGATGAGATGTCCAGAAAATCCATTTCAGTCTGTATGTATCTATGTATAGCCCCATGGTATTTCAGAACCAAATGTCACTCAGAGTCTTTGATACCCAGCTTGGTGCACAAGGTATGGAAGGTATTGGTGAACTCCGAAACTTCTTGGCCCCTCTCTTGCCGCAGTGTGGTCCATCTCATGCATTGGTCCTCATAATTTCCAATAGGGTAATATTGTTCCTTTACCGCATCCACAAAAAAATCCCAAGTGGGATCGGCCCCATATATTCCAGACTACTCTATGGAACTTTGCTCTCAGTAAGTTTCCCACCAATGTTTTACATGAGGGAGAGATTTAAGGTGTGCGACGGTGATCTTTTCTTTGTCAGAAAAATTATGAACAGAGAAATAACCTTCTAGCAGAGTTAACCATTTTTCTAGGGCTTCTGCATCTATCTGTCCTTCAAATACAGGAATATCAAAATTAACCTGTACCTTGAAAGGCGAGGTGCCTCCAAATTGGACGCTTGATAAATATTCACTTGATGCTATCGGCATCCGTTTAAGGATGTGGGAAAAATTATCCATCATTTCGTCCCTCTGTTGTGTGAGAGCTTGCACAAGCAACAGATTGATAGGATCGTCTACTCCGTCGTTTTCCTTTTCTTCTGCCATGGAGGGTTTCTTGGGTGTGTGAGAGAGATTTTCTTCAAGAGAAACAAGCTCGAGACCCAACTTGCTATACTCAGACCTTGTCGGGGACATGCACTAAAAAAAAAATCAAGAGCAGCCTGCTCTGATACCACTGATCCAGACTATTTCAGGCACAAAATGAGAGCAGAGATATAATAAGGAAATGCACAGAGATATCACGTATATCCAATAATATAATAGAAATATATCAGATATGCAACCATAAACACAGATATACAGTAATACACGATTTCTATTAATGAAAAAAATGTACAGAGATTGTAAAAATATAGAGTGAAAGACTCGCTAGAATGGTGGCAGCTTATCTCTGAGAAGAGATGTGATGGCTACTCGCATTCGCAAAAAGATGATTACAATGAGGCTCTGAAGGCCTTTTTACAATAAGCAGGAATTCCAATAACCCTAGGCATCCAAAAACCTAACCCTAGGAGATGAAACGACAATAGTCATGTGGGCCCCGTTTGGGTAAGTTAGTACATCAACTTCCCAGGGTCATAACTTTTGCATATGATCTTTGTTTTATGTGCGTAATCGCTCGGTGGAAAGTTATCGTCGAAAAACCTTCATTTAGGCCCTCAAAATGGCCCTGGAAGTTAAAACCTGCTAAAAATAGTAAATTGCCAAAATTGCCAAAAAACTATTTTGAGATAGTTGGAAAAGGTGGGTGGGCACCGAAATCCACCTGGATCAATTAAGGTTGTGACCTCTATCACCATTAAGTGCATAGAAAACAACTTGATCACCACTAGCAGTGGGATCCATTCCTTCCTTTGCAAACAATTATCACCACTCATTGTGCATCCACGACCACTGCTCATCCCATAGTGGTATGTTTCAAATCTCTCAACCTATTTTCTGACCATCTTTCACCTTCCCTGACTTGGAATCATTGAAAGCAAGTTGAAAGGGTCGGGGGGTTGTCCCACCACCCGAGTGGAGTCACTGTCGCCCCTCCAAAGCACCGCCACGGGGGTTATATGTGTTTTAAGAAATTGTTATATATATAGTTCTAACTATATATTAAAAATTTAATTCCCCCCACCTCCCAAGAGTCACTAGAGAAACTAATTGCATATCTTCCTTGTCCAAAGGTGGATTTCTATCCATAAATAGTGCAAAAAATGGCAATGAAATCTAGAATCCAACCACAACAAACACACTAAAAAAATCAACCTATATTTTCAATGATACTTTTAGGAGTATTAGGGACCTCGGTTTTGGCCTAGAGACAAGTGTCAAAAGGAGGCCTAATTGGAAGCCTCTGGGGTTGAATCTTTTGAAACCGAAAGAGACCCATTTCAGCTATAGATGTATATACTTTAAAAGGGCTATTATTTTGGAATTCGGATTTAATTTTAGAATGTCCCTAGATCAACCTTCCAACCAACATTTTCCCATGACCTTTTTGGGGCCATATTGAGCTCAATTTGTGCCAAATGAAAGACATTGGAATGTTAGTGAGAAGAGATTTAGTATGGGTGCATAAAATTGTATAATCATGTATTTTTGGTACATGGTACTAACCTTTCAAGCTTTCAATATCAGAGCTCCCTTTGTTAATTCAATCCTAGATTGAAGCCATTCTTTGTCAATCCTTGGGGAAGTTCTATAGGTAGTGAGTGGGGCTTAAACAAAAGTGAATTTATTTTCTTTCAGCGACCAATTCCATGAACCCCCACCCTCTACAGTATTCCAATTTCCCCCCAAACCATGCCTTCACTCCTGATGAATCCAACAACCATTGATGGCCTTTTGACACCATGAATCCACATAATTTACAGCAACAGGCCCATGTATAACAATCAAATATGCCATTGGGAAGCACAAATCCTAAGGCAAATGATGATTTGACACAAATTTTCTCCTTTTACTCAAGGAATTTTTGCTAAAAGTTGACCTTCTCGAATGTTTACTTTTGTAAATGAATATTGTAAGTTATCTTTGAAATCAAATCTGATTTTATTTGTTTTTAATTAAAAATTGATTTTTTTTTGGGTGGTCCACTTATCACTTTTTCCAAAAGTAACAAGTGTTTTTTGACCTAACTTTATCCTCCTCTTCTCTTATAAATTACAGAAAGGCCTTTGTATTAGGAAGGACTTTTTGAATATAGTAGCTAAGCTTTGCTGATTTTTCAGGGTTCTTAGTGATTGCTTCTTACTAGTTCTCATTGGGTTGTTGGGATTGAATACTTGACTCTTGAGGGTTGAAGGATAATGGTGAATGCTAGTTATGTTATCTATCTCCTTGAGTGATTGGTTACCTAGGTGTTTCTTACTATTTACTTGGGTTTGACTTACTTGTTTTTCCTTACTAACAACTATTGTATATTCGTTTGATGTGATTGTTTGTGCAGGTTTCTTGAAGGAGTGGAGTATATCGGCCTTAGTTGGTATCTAGAAGGTCTAGGAGTCCTTTAGGACATCGCTCAAGCCCACCTTTCATTTTTGGTTACAATGGTCCCTTCCCTCTCTTTCACTTCATTTTCTATCGCTTAGTTTTTTGTTCTTTGTTGTTGCTTCCCTAAACAGGTAAATTGACCATTTTGGTTGGTTTACCCTTCTAAGATAGCCTTAGTTTTTAGTTGTTATACCTATAGGTTTAATTTCGGTTTCCTTTATCCTCATTTCATCTTATAAAATCCACTTATTGTTTTTTCTAACCTATTAGGAAGTTGATCAATTTCCCTCTTTGCTTCTCTTATGTGGTAGGGAACCAATTGAACACCTGTTTGAGGCTTAGGGACTAGTAATGAAGCTTAAGAAAAAATAGTGAAAAACCATGCAAAAACCCCTCCCCTCACTCCTAATCTCGTTTTATTTTGATTTTTTTAGTTTCCATAATCTTTCACACACTTTATTGTCACTATAACATTAAATTTCAAGATAAAATCTGTGTTTTCAAGCATTTTCTGTCTAGTTAGATTTGTAAGTGTTTCATTGTAATTATCGTTTAATATTTTTTATTACAAATTTCCAACCTATTAACCAAGGAATCCATTGAAGTTTCCTTTCCACATGGAGGCTATACAATCCACAAAGAGTTTTGACCCCATTCTTCCAGGTTGAGTAGTGTAGCTAATTTCATTATATCATTTCTTCAATTTCATAAGTGTCGTGATACTCTCTCTCTCTCTGATCTTGCCACATGCATGGCTTGGTATTTTCATTTTTGTAGTGTCAATTTCTATAATTCTAAGAGTCAAAGCCAAGGAATCCTCATTAGGGACCCCTTGAAAATTTTCTCTTCCTTGTATCAATTGACTGAGCTTCCCTCAAATTTGTCTCATTGGATAAATCTCATGGTCTTGAACTTTGAATAATTTAGTTTGGATTTGAATACTACTCTTCTTGGGTAAGCTCAAATAAAGTCCCTCGAGTGGTCTTGAGCCTCTTCCTTTGTGAAATTATCCTTCTTCATATAGGTGGATTTAAGAGTATGAAATCACTAGTGATGAAAAGGTGATAACCCCTCATTCTCTAAGTTGAATGGGGAAATTATTGATATGACCAAGCGGTGCATGCAAGCTCACTCATTTTATACTAAGAAGAATAGTTGTGAGATAAAAGGTGCAGGTATGATTGAGAGGAACTTAATAATGGAATGATATCCTTTCTTGTTGATTAACCAAATTAAAATCTAAAAATAATATATGGTTAAAGTCTCAAACCTTTCATCAATTCACCCAACATCCTTATAAACTTTTATTTTTTATCCAATGAAATTTTTCTCATAGCTATAAAAGCCTATTGAATGGTTGGAATTGAACTTTCATACCTCAAAATTTACTATCAACCCTCCTTTAACTTACCCAAACCACTTTCCAGGAAATTCCAAGAAACCGTGGGCATGTTTTCAATCCATTTGAGGCACAAACAACTTGTTGTTCATAGTTTCCATCCATATTAAATGATAAGGTTGTAGGTTTGAGAAGTTGTTTTTGTTAGAAAAACATGACTGCGGAGCAATAAAATAAAACAAATGTGGAAACAAAACACAAAAGATACACAATACAAGAGAGACATAGATTTACGTGGTTCACCCAGTGTGGGCTACGTCCACCAAAGAAATTGTCAGGTCCTTTCTTTATTATTATCTAGCAAAATGAAGGGATACAACCTACAGCAAAAACCGTTGTAACTTCCTCTTCTTTCTCTCACAGTCTCCTCTCTCAGAATACAATACTCACCAACCTACATAGCCACAATACACTTCCCTCAAAAAAGAGGGTTACCTTCTAGGGCAAAAAACCCTAACATAATCGCTATCGTTAGATCTGTGACCTTATAATGAACGGTCTAGATTTACAATGAAATTACAATATACTTTTACAAGGCAATTTTTTCTTTGGGGGCCTGCTTGCCCATAGACCCCCCAATCGGGGGGAATAGCCTCCCCGGACCCCGCAGAGGGGGTACCCCCCCTCTGCACTCCCCTGCATGGAAGAGTGTACATACTTCTGGGGTGTAAATACTTCATGGGGTATAAACATGACTGAAAGTAAAAGACCTCTAAATCAGGAAGATAATCAGGCTCCACAACCAACANATACTTCTGGGGTGTAAATACTTCATGGGGTATAAACACAACTGAAAGTAAAAGACCTCTAAATCAGGAAGATAATCAGGCTCCACAACCAACAGTTTTGACTTTTGAATTCTAGTATTTTTACATAATCCATTCACTAGATAATTGTTTTAGAACCTGTTTTGCCTAGGGAATCAATTTAGATGATTTTTTGAGGCCATAAGGGAGTGAACAACTTGTTTTTCACTTTTATTAGTTTTCTAGTTTGAAAATCAACAAGCTCATTTTCTCACACATAGCCCACAAATACTAACCCCATGCCTTCTTATCCCTCCAGGGAGTTGAGGGAGGACATTACCCAAGCAAGGTGGCCCTAAGAGGGATTGCACTCAAGTCCCTCACCTCTCCTTATTCCCCTTTGACCACCTTAGACATTAGGACCATATGAGGTGTGGGTAACCTCTGCCTTGTGTCAAGCTACCAAAGAGGTGTAACCGAATTAACTGTCAAATAGGTGGGATCTATCTCAACGGATGGATTTTTCTTATAAAACGCATTCGTAACCCTCAATATCCCCCACATATAATTTTCTCATGATTTTTCATAGGATAAAACAAACATTTGATTCCAATAATGCCATTCTTTACTCTTCTTTTAAAGAATTGTTTTCATCCTTTTAACCAACACTATCATATTAATCCCACATCCACTTCCATTTCCACCAATATCATTCACATTTATATCTTCTTTAAGTAATTTAAGTCTAATACCAAAAATATTAAAAAAGGATGAAGAAAAGATCTTCCTATACAATTTTCCATTGTCTTAAAGTCTCTACAAACTCTTTCTTACACTGTGTCCATTGTCCGTAGACGCCATGCCTCGTGAGAGAGTAAATCCCAAATGTGAGTCGGTCTACTATAGTTTGGTAGGCCGACATCGACTCACATTCCCTCCCTCTCTTTCTCCCAATCCTCGTAGCAGCTCTGTCAACCATCCTTATTCCGACCAAATATGGCACGATGATGCCCAATCAACACCCCAATTTCTCAACCTTGAGCTAAATTATGGGGGTTGTATAGTGGAGGAGGAGATTCCTCCTAATTGGGAGGAGGACATCACTGAGAAAACAACACCAACTAACACTTCCCTCCCTTTGAATTATCCTAATATTTCTATGGGTAGTTGTGTGGTGGAGGAATAAATCCCTCGATAGAATTAGGGTGACTTCTTGTAAGGTGAAGCTCCCAATATTAGTCGACCGCACAATGAGGCCATCGGGATTGATTCAAATGACTGTTGGGCCGAGGAGGATACCCATATGAAGCAGAATACGGGTGAGCCAACCAATCCTCATATACTTACGAAGGACCATTTAAATATGATCTTTGAGATGAGACAAGATATGGATGAACAAATTCACATCCAACACGCCCTCAACAAACGTCTGGATATGATGTTTGATTCCTTGTCAAGCGAGTCCATGAAGATTCGGTCCCCAACATGTTGTCAACCATTTTTCTTCACCATCGGCCATGATGGAAGTCCGGGTTCATCTCAAATTTAGTTTCTTTACTGTTATGTTATCACTCTTAGTTAAGATGCATTTAAAATCAAACTATGTTGTAAACTGACTCTGGTATACTGGCTTGCCTATGAACATTGCAGACCACATGTTCTGGTTTCCATACATATGGCAAGTTTTGATGTATTTTTGGACATGTATCTCTTCTTTGGCATTTTAAGGTAATACAAACTTTTTTATTTACAAAAAAAAAAGTGACATTATGGAAGTAATGATTCGTATGTATTTTCTTTATTATGAAACTATGATTCGTGATTGCGAGTATTTGTTTATCAAAGTCACTTAAAATTTGTACATCGTTTTAATTCTATAAAATAATCTATTTATGTGGGATGGTTAATATAAGGGTTTGTTAGTTTATGAGGGTTGAATATATATTTAGAAAAATTATATTTTGCTCAAGAATAACTATATTCATTTTATCAACTAATAAATTATAATTAAATTTAAAAAAAGTAATTTTATTTGAGATATACAAAAATAAAATATTTAAGTGTTCTAGACATGGTCCAAAAAAGATTATCTAGAGACATATTTCTTTAAAATATTTCATTAACGAACTTATAAAGATCCAAATTTTCATAATATAACATATATTGTCTATCAAGTAATTGGAAACAAACGTTAGACTTTAACAATACTATGTATTGACAAATTATAGGTTCAAAAGGAGTTCAGAAATCATTGAATGAAAACTATTGCAAAACCATTGTTTGGACATCTTGTACTTCTTCCAAGGAACCATAAATCTCAAGTTGATGAAGTCCTTTCTTTGAGAGTTGATTTGCAATATTCTTGTGGTCTCCCTATATATGAGTATAGCTAACCCAAAGAAATTGATTAGATATTGTCTTTAATTGTTGTGCTAGTGGAAGGAGAGAATTATTTTGTACATGGAGGCTTCCTTTAATCCAATTAATGACCATAGATGAATCACCCATAACTTGAAGATTTTCAATCCCTCTGTCCAAAGTAGATTTTAGTGAGTAGGATAAGGCCTTGAATTCCCCTTGATTATTTGTTCATCTTCCTATATTATCTTTGACATGGATTCTATGTGCCTCTAAAAGATATAGAATGAAGTCAATCCCACAAATATAATTTGGGCATTGACAAGCCCAATAGAAATATCCCCATGCTAAATATTTGTCCACTTGTATATTTTATAGATTTCTCCGTGATTTAAGTTTTGGAATAACCTTATAATATGCAAATAAAACATCAACTTGGGAAGCTACTTGAAAAGTGAATATCATTTTTTTTTTTTTAATCAAAATAGAATTTCTAACTATCTATACTTGAAGTACTTTAAATCATACTAAGTAAACCAAACATTAAAACATGAATCTAAGGATTCACATTTCCAAAGATTATGAATACTCAAAACCCCCCAACCTTAAATAATTAAAAATTTACTAACACTAAATTATATCAATTTAATAATAAAAATTATTATAAATATCTAAATTATAATACTAATATAACAATGATTAATTTTATCAACTAACAAATTTTTTATTAACATTAAATTACATAATATTACAATTTTTTTATTAAAATTAAATTATACAATAATATTATGATTTAATAAAAAAATATTATAATTTCTAACTAAACATCCAAGCCATGATATACCATCATACATACTAGTATTCCTTTTAGAATATTTTTGATCAATAACCTTCCTAATGAAGTTAAGGAATAATTTTAATCAATAACCGTCTTAATGAAGTTAAAGGGTAATGAGACTTATAGGTTTTGTCTTATTAGTTATCCTATTGAAGTTAAGGAATAAGTTTAATCAATAACTGTCCTAATGAAGTTAAAGGGTAATGTCACTTACATGTATTGTCTTATTAGTTGGCACTATGTGCATGAAGGTATGGTTAATTCTGTCTTCAAAGCACATTTTTTCTTAAGATAAGTAGAAATGAACTAATGAATGTTTCAACATTCACCATTTTTCTTTTAAATCATTTTTTGGGAAAATGGTTACATGTATAAAATCACATTTTTTCTAGTTTTGTTATCTCAAAACTATGTACATTGTGAATATTCGACACATTTTCATTTTTTTTTTTTTTTTCATTAATTTTGCTTAAAATTTGGTTAGAAATTTGGAAGGATTGTTGGAATTGCAGATTTTGGTTATTGAGATTGAACAATCCAAGTGTTCTAGATATTTTCCAAGGTGCTAAATCAATTTATACATTTAAAAATGAAATTTAAGAAATGGAAAATTGTCATTTCACCAACAATTGCATAGCTAGATTCTAGTGATGGTTGCTAGAAAAAGTAAAAAATGTAGAACGTTTAGACTTGTTTTTTTTTCATGGAAATTATATACACGACCAATGATGAATAAATAAATATGTTGCCCAAAAAAATTAGAAAGGTGAAACTTTGATTTGAACAATGGATTTTTAATGTAAGTTATAATATACTAGTATTAATTTAGTAAAATTATATAAATTTTGATTGGACATTGAGAGGGAGTAGTTATTTTTTTATATATTTAATTTTTTGAAATCTGATTCATAAATTGTAGGTCTATGGCCTATTCATCTCACCAACTAGAATCTTTTTTGTGGAATTAAACTACTGTATATTTTGTAAACATTGTTAAACTAAAATCATGTGTCTCTTGCCCTGCTCCTAAATAGAAAGACTTACTATGTTTCCAATTTAGGATTCATGGTTTCTATTGCTCCCTTTTATCACTAAAGCAACAAAACCAATCAATGAAATCACTTTCAACCACCTATAATAATCTTTATGTCCTCCATTTATCCTTTTCTCATTGCTATAATTCCAGTTGAGCTTGTGATGAATATCGATTCCGAGATATTTGTATGAAGGTAGTTCCACCAAGTTGTTTTCATATACAAAAGTATCTGAGGTGATCTTATTGGATTTAATTATCATGCCTTTTATTTTGTCAATATTAACAATCATACCCATATTGGAGAAAAAATCCTTGAGGATTATTAGTTATTTTCCAAGATTGTGGAGAATCCTTGTAATACCCCTAGGCCGAAACCAGAGTTGTAAATGTACATATGCTTTATAGGATAGTGAACTGAGATGTTTTGGGCCCGAGTGCCTTTATATATATACATATATTTTGAGGCCATAGTGCATGTGTGATTAGGCCAGTGAGACTAACAAATGTATTATGTAATCACAATCGTTTTTATTAATAAAATACATCATTGCTATAGACCAAGTCAAATTAAAGAGTATGGGGTGCTAGGACTCCATGAGAGGGAAAGGGAGCTAAGCCAAGGAATAAAATAATATTATTCCCAAGTCATAAGATTTATGATATAATTTATCTTAAGTCCCTAAGTGAGGGAAACAGAATACCAAGTGGAGTCAAAGGCATTTCCTAGATTGACAAGTGTCAATATAGGAACATGCAAATATAATGTAGGGAACCTAGTGTAGTTCCCATATTTCTTCTAATGATTCACTCATTCTTTCTTCCATCATCCATACCTTGGTTGGAGAATGTAATGGGAACTGAAAGATGACTGTTAGCCAATAAATCCTTGGTGTTATGGGCTGAAGAAGCATTTTTTTAGGATTGTGGAGCATTCTCTATGGGTGAGAGAATTGTCAAGAATAGTTTTTCCTTATGTGTTGGGATAGTGGGTGTTGTAACTCCTTGAGAAAACTTGTGTTACAAGTGCTAAAGAGCTCTGAGAATTCCTGGAAAGATTTTTGTTGAAGCCCTAAAAGGGAAGTGGGATAGCCTGAATGGCTATTGAGTAGAGAAAGGGGTGCATTTCCTCGGGTGGCACAAGTTGTGGGGAATGAGAGGCTGTGATATGGGAACTATTATTATAGTGTGCACCTAGGCCTATTCTATTTTTGTGTTGTTTACTAGACCTTAGTTTGTCTTCGGTAGTGTTTTCCCTCGTGGACTCATAGCCCTAGCTCAGTAGTGACCTATTGTTGAGAGTGTATGAACAACAAAGTCTATGATTGGGAGGAATGTGTGAGTTATGCATGCAGTTGGTGATTTATAGAAAATGATAAGTGTTATTTTATGTGTGGTCACATGATTTTTATCGTGTGTATGTTTATGTTAATTAGGTTTGTTGAAATTGTACATAATTATGCATGGTTGTGCATGTTATTGTTAGTTTTGCATAATTGTTGCATATGCAAGCATGGTGTTTAATAAAATTTACCTGTTAGTCAATTTGCGTAGTAATGGAAACATGATTCTAGCATGAAGCTTGAATCACTATGTGCATTGGGAACAATTGTCATGTGCACAAATGGGAAATAGTTGTCGCACGTGGAACAAGGTTGGTTGCACTCGTAGTTTTCCCCAATGAATTACTTTCGTAGTTAGAATTATTTTTAGAGAGGAGAAATTATGTGGCGTGACTCAACTAGGCGGGGTTGGGTACATAACATTGGGGATTCCAAGAATATTTTCGGGTTTGTTATTAATGGGTGATGTTACATTGTGGTATCAGATCTTTTGGTTCAACACAAAACTTGTATGGGACTTATATTAGTATGAAGTTAAAAAATTCGTCATCTCATCCTTTGAGCTATGTCGAATTTGGGGAAAAATGAATGGTGGTTGTTATGGAAGGGCAATTTCATCTTCCAAGAAACCAAATTGGCTTAGACAAGAAAGTCACTAATTTCATGAAGGTCATAATGGTCTCAAGATGGAAATATGAAAAAATCAGCTAAGTGAAGAAAGTACTTATGTGCGCTAAAGTATTGGTGTTGCACGGTGTAGAGTTGGTGATGCACATAAAATATTGGTGTGCAGGTTTGCACACTTGTTAAGCCCTAATATTGGCTCATTACCCCTTAATTTGGGCATATTACATTAGTAATGTTATTTTATTTATGTCGGCTTTATTCCATTAGTTGTAATTATACCTCCTAGTCTCCTATATATACCAAGGAGACATTTTCATTTG
>SNQJ01S0036938.1:36370-54289 GCA_010110895.2 Picea sitchensis
TGCCCCCTCGAAGAGGCTTATTATCTGAAATTATCTCTTTTTCAAGGTGTTGAGTACTTATTCTGAGGTTTTTCTATGCTATATTGATATTTGGTTCTTAACATATGGTATCAGAGCTCAAGGTCTTGGGGTTTCGCTGCTACTTCTGAGACACCTTGGAATTTTCACTATAACTTTTTTTCTACACCATTTTAGAAGGAATGGCTTGGAGGAAATTTAGTAGACGGATCAAGGTATGTTGAGTTAAAATTTCATCTCCTAAGACCTTATACTTGCGACAATACAACTTGTATAAGATAAGGTTATGGAATCATCCTGAACTGAGTCATTGCAGAATTTTCGCTATAAAAAATGTTCCGTAACATTTAATACCTTGAACTTTGGAGGATATTCACAGAAATTAGTAAGGTATCTGTGGTAAAAATTTCAGCTTCTGGGTCATCTTAAATTGGTAGATACATCCTGTGGAAGATAGGGTATATGACTAGTCCTATTGACTAGTCTTAAGAAGGTGTTCCAGGTAAAACAATCATAACTTCTTCCTAAAGTATCCAAATTGAGTGAGACTAGTTTCATTGGATAGTGAACAGTCTGTAGTAGTTCTAGTACAAGTTTTAGAATTTCATATCAATTATTTTGTGCGGGGCATACTATACAAGTGAGATCTCCTGGAAAGGCCAAAAATCAGAAAGTTGTGGGGAAGTTACCATAAATTACACTTGGCACATCCAATTTTCATCAGACCTATGGCATTGTAGAGAATAAATATCAGATAACTACACAAAATAAAGTTTCATACCTAGAAGGGCCAAAACTTGGGAGATACAACAAAAGAAATTTTGTCTAGAAGAACCACCTCAAAATTAAGGTTCAAAAGTGATACTTGGCCAACATGCCACCCCAAAAGGGAACTTCTACTCCAAATAAGCCTCAATAAAATACTACTTGGACTCTTGATGAAGGTGAAGAAATGCGTAGGGACATAAATGATTTACAAAATAAGATAGTAACAAAAGATGAACTACAAGAGATGGAAGCTAAGTTGGAGGCAATGATGGATGGTTTAAAAGAGGAGATCATGGAAGTATTGAAAAAATTCATAACAGAGAAGACACCTGAAAGTGAAAATGCATCCCATGAAATTCATGACGAGGACACAAGGAAGGTTGAAGACCAATCACGTTCCTAAGATCGATATGAAGAAGTTTGATGGCAAGGACCCAATCACATGGATACTTCAGATGAGAAATTCTTTGATCTACATAATGTGCCACATACACAAAAGGTACAAATCGCTTCTTTATATTTAGAACCCAATCAATTTGTATGGTATCGATGGATTTTTTCTCGCAAATCACTCGTCACTTGGACAATTTTCACGGAAGAAATGATAGCACACTATGAGGATACAAGGAGTAATACCTTCTTTAGCCAATTGATAAATCTCAAGCAAAAGGGTTCAGTTACCGAGCACATTGATAGGGTTTGATGGCAAGGACCCAATCACATGGATACTTCAGATGAGAAATTCTTTGATCTACATGTAATGTGCCACATACACAAAGGTACAAATCGCTTCTTTATATTTAGAACCCAATCAATTTGTATGGTATCGATGGATTTTTTCTCAAGAATATCACTCACACTTGGTCAATTTTCACTTTAAAGAAATGATAGCACACCTATGAGGATAAGGAGTACACCTCTTTAGCCAATTGATAAATCTCAAGCAAGGGGGTTCAGTATCGAAAATATTGAGAACTTCCAAAGATTGGAATACAGAAATATATATCTCTAGATGAGCACTTGATTGATGTATTCATAGGAACTTTAAAGGATAACATTCAACATGAGAGGTTCGCCGGCTTTGGAAACCCAAATCATTGAGAATGCATTTAAGGTGGTAAGAAATGTTGAAAGGAAAATATGGAGCAGAAGCTAATAGAAGGAACAATCCTAACATCTATAGAGAGAACAATGCTCATTCTTCTTAAAAACACTCAACCTACAAGGTTGACACCTCAATAATTGGAGGAAAGAAAAATAAAAGGTTTATGCTTTAATTGTGACAAAGGTATAGTAAGGGACATAAGTGGTGTGAGAATAAATACCCTACATAGATTGTGAAGAGGGAAGAAGATCAAGAACAAGAACCATCTCAAGATGAAAACGTAGTTACCTGCCTAAGAAAGAGTTGACTCCTGCCGTGACATCGCAAAAGCATTGGTTGGAATTAGTGACTCCTCAAACCTTCAAGATTGAAGGATACATCAAAAAGAAAAAGGGTAATAGTCCCAATTGATTCTCGCAGTACTCATAAATTCATTCAATATAAATTAGAAAAAGATCTCAATTACTTTTGTATATCCAAAGGCCGAGTTTCAAGTAATGATTGCAGATGGAGGAACCATCATTTTGCTCGTGAAAATGCAATAAGATCAATCTACCATGGGGAATATGTAATGAATAGTCCAATGATTTATACCCATGGGTGGTGCTGATAAGCCACTAGAATCCAACTGCTGGTTACAATCTTTAGGAACATTGGATTTTAATTCTCAAGAACTTTCATGAAATTTTCATTGGAAGGAAAATAAATTGAGTTAAGAGGTAACGCTGTGGAAACCCCAGTAAGGTATTAAGCTCCAATGGCATGAAAAATTATTGAAAAAAGGGCATCAAGGTGTTATTGCACAATCCATGTTCACCAGTATGTTCAAACATCTAAGCCATTCATTCCCAAGATCTCCAAGGGATCATTGATAAGCATTCCAAAGCATTTGAATATACTCCCAAAGGTCTCCAACCCACTCGAAATCATGATCTAGAAATTCACCTAATTCTTGGGAGTGATCCTTCTAACATCAGGCCAGCGTGATAACCTTGCCCATAAGAGTGAAATTGAGGCATGGTTGAAGAAATGTTAAGAGGTTCGCATTATTATACCTAGCCAAAGCTATTACTCGCACTGGTATTGGTATTCAAGAAAGATATCTCATGGCGATGTGTCCTGATTATAGAGAACTCAACAAGATCACTATTGAAGATAAGTTTCCTATTCCCCGGCTATTGATGAATTGTTCATGAACTACATGGAGAAATCTATTACAAAAAATTGGATCTCCATTCAACGTATCATCACATTAGAGTGAAGGAAGAAGATATCCCAAAACAACATTCAAAACTCGTGGAAGGAATTTATGAATTTTGTCATGCTCTTTACTACAAATGCACCTTCCACATTCCAAGTTGGGTTGATGAATTCTATCTTCAAGCCTTTCCTTCCAAATTTTAGCATTTTTTGATGATATACTCATCTATAGTAAGTCTTGGGAGGATCAAGGAGACACAAGCTGACAAGGTGCTACAACCAATAAAGGAGCAACAACTATATGCCAAACCATCCAAATGTTTCTTTAGGAGGCTGAGGTAGATTATTTGGCCATTGTATCTCTAACAAGGTGTTAAGGTAGACCCCTACCAAGATTAAGGCCATGATGGATCCGCCGATTCCCAAAACATTGAAGAATCTTTTAGAGGATTTTGCCTGGATTGTGTTACCACCACAAGCCTGTCCGACACTATGGAAGAATAGCAACACCTTTAATGGAACCAACTAATATGATGCATTTTCATGGACCCAGAGGAAACTAAATATTCTTTTGAAATTCCAACCTAAAGAGGTGATGTGCAAAGCTCTCATGTCTCGACCACCCGCACTTCACAAAAAACTTTTATTGTGAAATGTGATGCCTTGAGAATGGAATTGGTGTTGTCCCAATGCAATAAGAAAGGCCCTTGGCTTCTTTGAAATTCGACCAATCAAGGGAAAGGACCTACACAAACCCATTTATGAGAAGGAAAATGATGGCAATACTACATGTGACCAAGAAATGACATCCTTACCTAATAGGTAGGCACTTCAAGGTCAGTCCAGATCATGATAGTCTTAAATACTCTTGGAACAAAAACTATCTTCAAAAAAACAACAAAATGGGTAAACTAAGATATTGGGTTATTATTTTTAAATTGTCTATAAAAATGGGAAGTAAAATGTTGTGGCAAATGTAATCCCTCAATAAAGGATGAAGATGTTGGAGAATCTTTCTTTGAAGCATCTCAATCATCCAACCCTATTGGATAATAGAAGCAAGGTATGAATGGAAGAATGACAAAAAGTGTGGACTCTCATTCAAAGGTTGCAATAGATTCCAAAGGCATCGATACATTTACATGGAAAATGATTCACTATGGTACAAAGATCACTTATATTTATGTAAGAACTCCCAACATAAACAAAAGTTACTATTGGAATTGTAACACCCTCTCCATTAGGAGGGTACTCGGGATTTTTCAAAACCTATCATAGAGTCATCATCAAGAAGGATTTTGGGATGGTCTTAAACCTGATGTTCAAAGGTTGGGGTTTGTGGAATAATGTTTGGTTTGCTAACAAAATAAGGTGGAAACAATTAAGAACCTAGGTATTTCATGCCAAACTATCCATCCCAAGTCATCGTTGGAGGGAGGTTTCCATGGATTTCATCACTGTGGTTACCAAGTCTCCAAGGAAAGAGGTCATCATGGTGATTGTTGATAGATCTACCAAGTACATACAATCTCTTGTGCACTCTCTCATCCCTTCCAAGCTAGTACAGCTTGTCAATGCATTCATGGAGATATTTCAAAAGATACATGGAAGCCCAAAGATTCTTTGTAAGTGACAGATCCCATCTTCACTGGACATTTTTTTTTTTTTTTTTTTTTTCTTGTTTGGGTACTCAATTACCTCATAGCTCATCCTATCATCCCTCAATTTGATGGACAAACCGAGATAGTGAACGTTTGAAGGATAATCTTCGTTGCTTTGTATCTGAAAAACAAACACAATGGCTCAAATGAGCACCCTTGGAAGAATGGTGGTATAACACTCCTTTCTCATACCACAACAAAATGACACCATTTATGGCACTCTATGATACCTAATTCCTTCTCCATCACTTCTCTTCTAAAAGAAAAATCTAAGGTCTAAGTAGTGGAAGATCACATAGAGCATCAAACAAGTTCCTCCAAATCTTAAAGGACAACCCCACTACGGCATAGAATCACCCAAACAACAAGCATATCAAAATAGTAGTGAAAGAAGTTTGAAGTAGGGGATTAGGTATTTCTAAGACCAAACATACAAACATATGTCCCCAAGAAAGCCAAGAAGGATAATAAATTATCACCAAAGTGCTATGGTCCTTATAAGGTGTTGGAAAATATTGGTACTAATGGCATAAATTGAGTTGCTCTACATCTCTTCATGAGTACACCCACTTTCCATGTTTCTTGCTTAAAGAAGGTTATGGTGGGCTTACTAAGATCCCAGCCCAAATTATATTTCCAAATTGACAAGGAAGTTGAAAAAATCATTTTAGGAGCCCTCGAAGCCATCATTGCTACGCACTTGCTGCCCATGAATAGATCCCTTTCGTATATCCTATTAAAATGGAGGAAACTGCTGAAGATTCCCAATTTGGGAAGAAGAGTCCCTTTATACAAGCATCTAGGAGTTACTCAAGCATCAAGGGACGCCATTCTTGTCCTCCAAGGGGAGGGGCAATGTTAACCTAATATTGGCTCATTACCCTTAATTGGGGCATATTACATTAGCAATGTTATTTTATTTATAGTCGCCTTTATTCCATTAGTTGTAATTATACCTCCTAGTCTCCTATATATACCAAGGAGACATTTTCATTTGGAATCATCTTGTACTTGAACATTTATGTGGGGTAAAAGGAGGTTGCCCCCTCGAAGAGGCTTATTATCTGAAATTATCTCTTTTTCGAGGCGTTGAGTACTTGTTCTAAGGTTTTTCTATGCTATATTGATATTTGGTTCTTAACAACACTAAATGTTGGCACTACGTGGTGCAGAGCTTGTGGTGTGTGCATAATGTTGGTGCACAATGCATGTGCATTGAATACTGGTGCCACATAGAGAAAAATTGGTGGTGTGCATGTAATGTTGGTGTGCACATTGAATACTGGTGATGCATAGTGCAAATGTTTTGGTGTGTGCATAATTTTAGTGGGTAGTGGCAAGTGCATGCATGTGGAATATTGGTGCTGCGTAGAGAAGAAATGGATATGCACATTGAGTAATGGTGCACAATATGTGCAAAGTCAATATTGGCACAATGCAGAGCAGAGTTGTGATGTGTGTGGAATATTGGTGCACGACACAAAAGTTGTGTGCACTAGATATTCGTGCACGACACAAAAGTTGAGCATGCTAAATATTGGTGCATGGTATAAAAGTTGTGCACATTGAATATTGGTGCATTGTACGTGCGATAAATATCGACATTCTGTGTGTAGAACTTTCATATGTTGAATATTGGTGCATGATATAGAATTGATATGCGTGCAAGATTCAAACTAGAAGAAGAGAAGGAGGAAACAGAAGGAAAATTCTCAATGACAGGTGCAAGTCGATTTGGTGTTCTATCACAACAAAAAACTAGTGATTTTCCATGAAAATTTTGTAGTTTTGAAGGTCATAATATTGCAGGGCATTTTTGAGGGCCTAAATGGGGTTTTCAAGAGTTCAAATTTTTTATACTAAATTTTCACATGAACCACATATAGTATTTTTAGCTTAAATAAAATAACTCGAAGAGATTTTTCCAATGAGCTAAATTGTTTGCAAAATAGAGCTCGTATGAGAAAGTTATAGTTGAAATTGTGCAAGGAAAATTACAGTACCAGTTTACTTCCATAGAGCATAACTCCTTGCTCAGAAGTCGGTTCGGGGCATAGGAGTAGTCTATATAAATATAATGAACCATAGAAGATGACCATAGAGTTATATTAAGATATGTGTTGGTTAAATTAATTGTTACTTAAATACACCCTGTACTTGTCAATCCGGTTTGTAAACTTGTGAGTTGTATACACAGTACGTGTAGGTAAAAGATCAAAGTTCAAACTAATTTCTCAATTCTCAAACTACTCTATCTTCTGAAGAGACAAGAAAACCACACTTCAAACCAATCATTTATCAAAATACCATCAAGAAAACCTTTTGAACAACTTAACTTTGTCCACAAAATAAATATCAAGTATGAGCATAAAGTGAATAAATTTATATATCATTCATAGATATCTACATGATCATGTTATTTGTTATGTTCTCATCTTAATTCTTAATCTATGGATGTCAAGGGTTCACACACAACAATACTCAAGAACTGGTAAATAACTTGAAAGAAGAAGCTAATAACTAATTATTTTCACCAAATCTCCTTCTAATATTCGAGATACAATATATCACTTAATAAACTAAGTGTTCATGCTCTGGACATGAGTTTAGATTTGAAAACAAGAAACCCAATTACTTTCCAAACTAATGTCTTAGCACATAGGATGTGTAGGGGTCAATTGTTTTTCAAGTTTCTAGGTTTGAGTCATAGGGTCTTTTTATTTTTAGGTTTTGAGTCATGTCTTATGTCAGTAAATCATGTTTTATTCTTTCATGAGAAAATAAGTTTGACCTTAGTCCACGTAAGAGTCTTGGTGTCATGATAATGTTCAACATCATGAAATAAATAGGGGTCAACATTGGTCACACCCTTGGTCTTTAACGTATCATTATCATGTGTATTGTCTCAAAGGGGTGTAAAAAAGGTTCCTTATGTTGTTTTCAACCATTTGAGGGTCAAATCAAGTGTCAAGTCTAATTGATGCAAACTCCCCTGAATGTTCACAACGTTTCAAGAAAGTACCTCATGCACTAATCACACATCATTATGCTTTGGAAACGTGTCAGCATATATCTTATTGTTTTCAGTGCCTTTAATTCATCATGTTCTTCAGGTCAGTTTCAAGAAACAGGTCTACCAATTTGAATGAAGTGCGCTGCCAATTGGTTTTGTAATATGGAATTGTGAACTCTCTATAGCAGATGAAATTGGATTGAGTGCTTCAAGGAAAATTCTAGTCTATCTCATGAGACAACAATTGAAGTTTCAGATATACCAGGTACCCTTTTTAATGATTGTGCGTTGTCTGAAGGTTGATTGCATTGAATTCTAGTTGTTGTGATTTTTTTGCGCTGCAAACTATCACATAGTATCTGCACTACAAACTCCTTGCAATGATAAAAAAAACCTATAGTATTGGTATCCTAAACCTTGGAAATTTAAAGTTTCCTACTTTATACCAATAAGATCAATTTGCATCCATTTCTTGTAACAGTGACCTTATCCACTACATTTTCATAATGGTGCTTCAAACTATATGCATTTAAGGGACTGTGAACTCTCTTTTTTCTGACTATACCAAACCCTCCTTGACTGTGCTTCACTTAAGTATGAGATTTTAGCTTTTTCAAAGTCATTTTCCTTTTCAAACTTGTGAAGTTTTGCAAACCTTTCATCAAAACCTAGTCCAAAATAGTGTGCTGTGAATTCAAACTTTTGCTAAGAACTCAACTGTGCATTGCAAATCCTCTATTTTACATAGAGTTGCTATGATTTTTGGCTGACTGCAGCCTCATCCAATTTGGGATTTTTTTCTTTTCCTCACATCTCATACTTTCATCATGTTCATCCTCACACTTTTTATGTACATGGATATTTTATTCAAGTAACCCTAATTGTGAGAATTCTATCAAAAACCATAATTTTTCTATTTTCATTATACATCTAATAAAAACATGTCATAAGAGGGCATAAGAGGTTTTCAAAAAAACTATCATGGACAATCAACAAGGTAAGAAGGTTCACAAAGGGGGAGAAATTGTCAGGGTTGAGCCACATGACATGCAACTTATAAATTTTGAACCACTTTTCAAGGAAGCATTCAAGAGAGTGGGCTGCCTGATTTTTGTGAGAAAATGCAAAGAGGACATCCTAAGGTAGCTAAAAATATTTCACTCAATTTCAGTGGGATAGAGACTAAGGTAGGGGCAGTGGAGTTTGATGTCTCAGAGAAATATATTTCTATAGCCACAAAGATAGCTGATTGTGGTGAAATGTAATGATCCCAAGCCATTATGCCAGGATCATCATCATTTTGGGTGTCTTTAAAAATCTTTTTCTGGTTATGGTATTTCGTCAAACACTTTGCTTACAGTTATGTTTAGGGTTTTACTAATGTGTTTATATGTGTGTTGCAGCAAATAAAAATAAGATACAATCATGGAACATACCTCAACCATATTCAATATGATAGAGAAGCCAAAAAATCTAAAATATGATTTTATTCATGAAATAGAGGAACCTGCTACAATGAAGATGATGATCTGGAATGCTCAACAGATGGCTCCAGGATAGAAGTATGAGCTGCTACAAAAATCTCCCGACAATACAAAATAAGACTCCAAAGGCTGGATAAGAGATGAAGACCAATGCCAAGGTAGATCTGGCCGTATGAAGTGCAGAAACCCTAACTAGATGATGCCACATCCTACTGGAATGTTGAAGCTCCTCAAAAATTCGGCCCTGCTGCCAAATGTGTCCAATCACCCCAAGAAAGATCCCAAAAAGTAGATCTAGTGATGGAAAGAACAACCCAGGTGCCTGAATCTCCAAGATCCCTCTCAAACCCTATGGATCTGAATCCCCTCCAATGTGTGGTGCACCCTCTTAGATGGATGAAACCCTAATAATTCAGCCTCTCTCCTAGAGACCTCCAATGGCTCCATAAATTGGCTAGAATGATAGATTGGGATGTTGCAATGGAAACCCAAGTGCTCAAATAATCAAAGGACCTACTAGACCCTTGGATCTAGCCACCCTCCAAGAAATTGTGTGCCCTCCTCTTGGGAAATCATCCCAATCTCAATACAAATAAACCCTCGGCTGAAATGTCTCTAGAAACAACCAAGAATGATGGCAAGACACCTGCAAGGAAAACCCAATACCTGGAATTCCCAAAATATCTTCTCCTCAGCTAGCATGAATCCTCCCTTAATGGATGGTGCGCCCCTCTTGTTGGAAACCCTCAACTGGTGCGCCCTCTCTCTATCTACACATGTAACTTATGTAGAATCCTCCTGCAACTAAGTATATCTGGAACTAGAGTGGTGTGGGAGCGTATTGCATCTCCGAGACCAAGCTTGGGACAAGCTAGGTGGAATCTTTCACCACCGAATCATCCTCTATTGTTTGTTAAGTCAAAACCCTCAAAAACCCCAATGATGGGCTCACTAGCTAAGCACACTATTGAGGCACACTATGACAGGGAGGATGAGGTGTGTGTGGATGGAGCGATAGATGTTGATTCAGAGTAGTCTGATGACGACATTGACTCTTGCATAGAGGCTAGTGATAGTGACTCTACCTTAGAGGATAGTGATGATGACTCTTGCACATAGGCTAGTGATGTTTGCACGCTTGAGGAGGATGATGACCCTTGTGTAGTGGATAGGCAGCTGGATGGATAAGATGATAGAACCAATATCTTAGTAGACATATCACATACCATTGATGACCTTACGCCTTAGCAGAGTGGTGACACTAGTGAGGAGTCCCATGTGTTATCACCTAGAGATGATGAGCTTCCTATGATGGTCATGACACATATGTTATCCTTCCAGACACCCCTGATAGCCATGTCACATGAGGAGGTCAGTGGCACGTCAGGTATGATGGACGAGCCTAGTGTGAGGGATGCACACCATGGACAGGTAGACCCATAGATCTAGGAGGAGGTATAGGACGTACAGGCAGTTGACCTCACACATACAGGTCAACCAGAGGAGATGGATTCATAACTATTAGAGACTCCATTGGATGAGAAGATTGTGGATATTGATAGGTTGATGGAGCACTTACTTCCAGGATCCGCCTGCATTGATGAGGATGCACTCTTTAGTAGTCAGGATGACCATAGAACGTGTATGGATACATGGGATCTAGGCGCAAATGATAGTAGCAGGTTGAGTGCACAGGAGGATGCGACTGCCCATAGAGGATACCGTGTGATTCAGGGGGAGATACCATCTAGTGATGGGGTGCAGTGGCATACAGGAGTACCCAACAAAATAGTAGACAGTGGGTAGTTCAACACATTATCTTATGCAGAGAGTGTCTTTGGGGACTCTAGAGTTGACATTAGCAGGACTGACAGTGGCAGTGAGGGATATGAGGTGGCCGCTCAGCATGACCATGATCAGGAGTCACACCTCTTAGCATCACAATTGAGAGTCAGTGAGGATATGATCATGGAAGCCACCAGGCGCAGTGATGACATGCATGCATTGATGGTAGATTACTGTTGGAGAGCGTCAGTGGCACATGGTAGTGCAGATGAGGGATTTGACATGGATGACTTTTATACTCTCAGGGAGAGAGTATCTATGATGAGGACCGATTACTAGTAGTTGTTGACTGACAGGGACTACCTATTGAGGATTGGTGTGATGTATCATGAGGCTCTGAGGGAGCAGGAGTTGGAGGTGGACCGAATCACTCAGGAGTTGGAGAGCACTTGAGGATTCTTGAGAGGCACACAGACAACCCTTCAAGAATTAGGGTCTAGATCAGATGAGTCTCTTGACGAGATTCGTCAGAGATCCACTTCTTCTATCTTAGTGGACACTCATATGTATCAGTCAGTCATGTTGATAGAGGATGTTGGTGACCTAGCAGAGGAGCACCTGTTGATGGAGGACACTTCCACTTGTGTTCTGAGAGCGGTTGAACTCCATGTAGAGGTTGATATAGCAGTATGCACAGGATCTATGATGCAACATGAGTCTATGGGTGACGACATGAGTATGTTGGAGCATACAGTGATGAGTGATAGCTCGCGAGTACCTGCCAAGATGTATGGTGGGATTCATAGGGGTGTATTTCCTTGTAGGGAGGAGACACACTTAGGGGAGCATGCAGGTGCCAATCCTTCGCAACACATATGGTTATGAGATCTCACCTTCATCATTTCAGCAGTTACATGGGTGATGGGAGATGGAGATTGGTTTACCAGTAGTTGGAGGAGTTACTCCTGGTTGTGCTTGATGATTGGAGTTTAGTGATGGCTACAGGTGATCATTTTTCAGGGGTACAGGTAGACATGCTCTTGGTTGATTCCTTGGGATTGACCGAGGCAAGTGGTATTTTTCATCCCTACAATCAACTACAAATATCTCCGTTACCTTTTCTCGACACATTTATCATTGACAACAGCATGAGGAGAGATAAACAGTGGTAGAGGGCATGGAGAGTGATTAGGTTGAGACCAGTTGATAGGAGTACTTTTATGACATATAGCAAGTTAGAGGTGGATCTTCATGAGCAGCCAACTGAGATTTGGTTCATTATGGTGAGCACCATAGGATGGGTGATATAAGATGAGCACAGAGGGATTCCAACAGTGATCAGTCTAGCACAGGAGAAGCTAGTAGAGACTAGAAGTGATAAACTTCCAAGGTTGCCATGGGATCTGAGAGTTCACTTGGTTAGTAGGGCATTTCTCTACATGATGACCCAGGTTGTGCCAGAGAGCCACATACTCTACCAAGGGATGATTTGGAGAGGGCCTACAGGTTTTTGTCCGATAGAGTGAGGAAAATTTTCACTCTTGATCAACATGATCGGACATGGAGGTGGGTGGATAGGTACTACTTGTACAGGGACATTTTTATAGGTGTCATTTTTGGACAACAGGTCCAATGTGTTATCACTCCAAGAAACTCCTTAGGGTTGTAGTCTAAGGATGCTTGGTAACTTAATAAATCATGAATAATGAAAGTGTGGATCAATGGGATAATAAAGATTAACTAATGAGAAGACAACTCACAATGCAATCGAATGAAATAGTGCTTTTAGGAATCAATGAATAGAAAGAGTGATATCAAAAGGTATGGAGAAAACTAATCTAGATAATCAAGTACATCAGTGTGTAGGATCATACAAGCCAACAAGAATTCCTTTAGTTCAAGTTTATGAGCTAATTAAGAAGATGACAGTTCTTAATAGCTGAGCTAAACTGAAATAAAGTATAGAACATGGAATAGATGAACAAATCTGTCATTAACAACAAAAGAAGATTGATTCTATATTGAAAAATAAGTGTCTTAGTACAATAGCCAAAAAGGTATCCAAAATTGAACCCCTTAGTGCTCCAAATGTCTTTGGCTTTATAGCCTTACAAGATGAAATCTAGATCCTTGAAAGATGGATCAGATTTACTAAAAATAGTCAAATCAAAACAGATACAACAAGTGTAGGATGAGATCCTATAAAAATGGATCTAGAATGGAGAATCAAAACAAAATAGGAAAGGTCCTATTTAATGATCTCTAAAAATAGTAGATTGCTGATGAAGTGTAGTTTTAGCCTCCCAAGGCTGTTTGAGTTGGTCCTCCAAAGACAAAATTCGAATTGGGTGATGTGTCACTTGATCCCTATAATTTTTCCCTTGAAAATGATCAAATCTAGTCAACAAATTCCCTTTTGACTTTCATCTCCAAGAATGGCCTTCAGATTTTGATTTGATAATTCATAACCAACTTATTGAAGAAGGTTTCAAACCATTCAAACCCAAAAAATCCCAATCTGGGTGAAAATTTGGCTATTCTGGCCATGGCAGGCTTTCACCAGCTAATTTACTCGAAAATCTGCTCTTTAGCTGGTGAAAGGCGGAGCTTTCACCAACTAACTAGTTATAATTCTGCCTTTTGCGCTGGTGAAAGCGCAGATTGTTTCAAAATCAAATTTCTCGGTCATGGAGAGTCTGTTTTGCATGCGTAAATAGTCGATTGACATACACAAATCCTAAGCTTTCCAATGGTGCTTTCAAATCTGGATTTGGAGCCCGGGAAGCTATCAAAATTTTCTCTACAAGATTAGCCATCGTTCTTTCAAAAATGCCAGTGCGTTTTTTATCGCTAACATCTGGCTCCAACTGGGATGGATACCTCCCTGTGAGGTCTCCAAGAACCTGGCAGACCTGGTGCCTTTATTATTGGGCCATGGAGTCATTCAGCCTTTTCGGTGGTTAATGAGCACACACAGGCTCGCCTAAACCACCGAAAATAGAAACTTACTGAAAAGTCAAAATTTGATGAATCTCGATTACCTGTAAGAGTACAAAATGCCTCAAGGCTTGCTAGACAAAGCTCCTCTCTCTCTAACTAAACTTGTAATCTCCTCCTGATGGGTTTTGGCTTGCAACTCTCCTTCCATAGAAGTGGAAATTTGAGCAAGGGCCTCTAATCCAAATGGTCTAGCTGTTTGAAATTCGTTCCAAAAGAGGAAAAAGCCCCAATCCACCTGTTTCTTCTTCAGAGTGTCTTTAACAAGAAGGGTAATGAGCCCCTTGTTGTAGCACCCCTCACAAGTGATATATACAAAAAATTCTTTCAGCAATGCCTACCACTGAGGTTCTAGAAAGGATATTGGAATGTCCTTCTTCCAAATCAAGTCTTTGTGAATGGGCAACAAATAAGATCTGAACTCTATATTTGATGGTACTGTGGATTTGAACCAACACTCTCCAGTTCTTGGCAGACCTGTAAACTCTGCTATAGATGCTTCATCAATGATGAATTCTTCTCTCCCTATTTTGGTAGACCTTCCATCATATACATTTGCAAAGGATTCTGCTACCTGTTGGTGAAAGCTTGTCAATTTCTCACAGTATGTGAATACTCCTTCTTGTTTGAAAAGGTCTGCTACCTCTGGATGCGCCTCCAAGTACCAAACACAATCAACCTTGGCCCTTAAGACCGGTCCAGACTTTTCCATAATTGACTGCTGATGGGATTATGAACATATCCAGGGATTATGCGTGCAATTGATGAACATATAGATCTAGAGTCAAAGTGTGTGACTCAACCATAGTTATGTTTCCTGCTGGTCAAGAATGCTAGCTTCAACACCATTCTCAAGTTTGGAGGTGTCTCAACTGTCTTGACACTTGCATTCTACTGCAACTTGCAGCCTTCACACAGCCATTCACTTTCAGACACCTCGTCTAACATACTTGGCATGCAGTAAGTGTGTTCGACACCATCATTACACATGCTACAGACAACAAGAATCTCTTCATAACCTGTGTCCACACAAATATCACATACTTTAACATCATCCTCTGCTGAAATAGGTTCACTAGATTTTTCAAGGAGTCACTGGCATAGAAGTGAATCTTCTGAACAACTGGCCATTTCGGAGGGGACACCGTTTATGTTGGCTTTATCAATATGAAAATTTTCTTCCAATTTGATTTTTGCATCATGAAAAGTGTCTTCCTTAGCAACTGTTCTCACTTTCTCCCTAGGTTCTAGATGAATATCTGGACCCACCTCAACAGGAACATGGTTTATGTCATTTCCAGATTTAGAATATAGACCCGACACACCTGATATGGCTACAATCCCAGCAAAATTACTTTTCACACATTCATCTCTATGATAATCTGAACCCTTGGGAAGAACTTCTGGCAAAACAGGTGCAACATCTTTAGCCTCTTCCACAGTACTAATGGGATTTTTGGTTGAAGAGATTTCTGTAGGTTCTGGTGAACATCTAAAAATTAAATCCTCCTGCTGACAGCTTGAGTGTGCTTCAATCTCCTTGGTAGTTGCAATGCATTTGCTTGCATGTGATGTTACAGAAGAATGTCCTGGTGTTATAGAAAGGGGGAATGAAAAAAATGCTTCTTGCAAAATATTTTCTTCACCAGTGTGTTTGTTTTGAGGCTCCCCCTTATGCAGGGAACTGGTGGAAGAATGGTCCAAAGGGATATACTCAACAACCATATCCTCCTGTTCTACACCAGACAAATACAAACCATATCCTGGAGAAAAATGATTACAAAATCCATCTGCAGTTGTTTCATTAGCATTTGTAGATGTCCTAGCCTCAATATTATTATTTTGCAAAAGAAATTTACCCTTATTATGAGCAAGTTGCAATTTTCCAATTACATCCACAGAATTTTTAATCTTACCGAACACCACCTTTCCAGAATGCACTTTTCCAGGTAATTCACTAGTGGTCACATTCTCAGTATCTACTTTGTTGGGCAAACCACTTGTTCCCTCTGCTAGTGTAATATTTGTTTCTGCATGTGATTCAGTATGTGTTGCTGCCAGATTGTCTGTATTTTCTAGTTAAGAAACTATAACTTAATAATAGACTTCTAATTCATCAACATCATGGGTAGTATAGTAAGACTCGAATCAAGGGTTTGATGAAATAATAAGCCTTTAGTTTTGGCAAATGGATAAAACTATGACTCAACAATAGGAGTGTTTTTCGGCAGAAGACATGAGTCAGAATTTTGACCTGTGAGTTAAATTAATGACCAAATATGTAACTAAGAGTGCTATTGAAAGCTAAAGATACGACTCACAGTTTTGGTATATGACTCAATTCGAGTGACAGGTGTATGATCAAGGATAAATCGATGATAAATAGTAGGACTTAGAGTTCTAGTATGAAAACCTGGATGATGAATTTGCCAATTTTTCGACCATTCTTCAGCCACCTTGAACGGATTTGGAGCTCTGAAAATACATTTTGAATGAGGAATTCACGGGCCATTAGAAATACGAGGATTCGATGCATAACTGGATGAGAGATTTACGGCGCCAATTTGTCCTTCAGATCCACCTCAGTTCTCTCTTAAAAAATGTCACGATTTTTTTCAAGAATGAATTTCCAATGCCCTTTACCATACTTGGTTACTTCTTTTTTCAAAGTTTCTTCTTCAATGACACTCCATTTGGTATGCTTTCTCCTACAAGCTATATCAGCTACAGCTCGTGGATGCTTCAGTGGTGAAAAGCGCCTTGTAGCAGGAGTAGGCAGACAGATTTTCCTTGAAGCTGATGGAGATTTTTCCTTTTGACTGTCAATCGAATCAACTTCATCCCACTCATACGTCTGGGCAGTCAGATTTCGATCCATTATGCCACATTTCAACAGTTTACTGTGACGTTTTCCATTTTGATGTTCAACCCCTTTTGTCTCCAAACATTGGGTCTGGTTATCCTTATCATTGCGAGTCTTTTGTAATAAATTTATGTCAATTTCATTGATTTAATTTTCTAATTGTTCAATTCCATCTTACAAGAGCATCCAAAGGAACACTTTCTTTCATAGCCACCTGACCTTCAGCAACTCGCAATGCATCAGGAAATGGATCTTCAACCCGTGAATTCAATTCTGAAATGCTCTTTCTAAGACACTGTTGTGTTTCAATATAGTCAGCAGTTAATTTATTCTTAGATAGATGAACTGTCCTCACTAGAAGCATCCTCTGAATATTTACAGCATCAGCTTTTGATCTTCCACTATCCTGAGCAGTTGCGACTGTTTCTCCCTTTCTGATTATGCCATATGGGATGGATGTTTCATTTTCTTCTAAATTGATGGAAGCATGTGGACAATCTGGAATCTTTCTATCAGATAAGGGTTGACCATTCTGAACATCAACTAATACTGTCATTCTCGACGAATGAACTCGGTTCTTTTCTGAGTTGCAAGCCATTTTCCTCCTTTCCTTATTCATATCTTCCCTACTTTGTAATTCTCTGGTTCACCATTTTCTCCAGTGCTATGCACTTCCATCTGCCCACTTTGCAGTTTAGAAACCACACAATTTTGGAGTGACATGTCCATATCCTCATTAACCATATTGTCTGATTCAATTATTTTTTCTTTCAAACGTTCTGCCATGCACCCCAACACAACCACTTTTGGAGGAACAACTGACTTTGCTTGTCCCTTTTCAACAATGTTTTTTCTGCTTTCACCAGCTAACTTGCCTTACGATTCGCCAGTTAGCTGGTGAAAGCGTTTCCTTTCACCAGCTAACTGGTTGTAAAATTGTCTTGTGCGCTGATGAAAGCTCTGCCTTAGTCCAAAATGAACTTTCACCTCCAAAACTGTGATTCCATAAAAAACTCAATGTGTCT